>BQNB010056608.1:22558-38601 GCA_026074375.1 Tanacetum coccineum
TAAAACTTCATAAAACAAGTTTATATAATTAAATACATATTTAACAAAAGTGGACTGTTTTAAATTCGAAAATAAAGTATTTATTTTATATTTTATTAAAATACTACATGTCATGATGATCATAGACATATAGAGAACTTGAAAATCCGAGCTATAACGAAGAAGATACACCATTTGCAAGTTTACGATAATAAATACTTTTATAAAAACAAATTACTATTCATTTCAGAAATTTTTTGGAAACTACTTTAGTTAGATAGAAATTTTAATTACGAAGACGTGCTCGAAAGAATCACTAAAAACGAATAAGATATGACTTTTACGAGATTTCAATAATTAAATTTATAAAAATAATTTTATAAAGTAAATAATCATGAACAGTAAAACTAATGTTCATCAGTGACTTAAAAATATTAAAATGTAATATTTTGATACATCTTCTTAATACGAAACAATGAACATAAACAACGTACAAAACGGACTTAAAACGAGAAAGTTATGACATTTTTACTAAGGTAATATTTATAAACATTTTAACTTTTTAAATATTAGTTCTCAATTACAATTAGATGGTGATGTAGCTATATAGAATTATATAAGGTATTAGTTATTAAAAATACTTAGTACTCATACGACCTATAAAGAATTAGGTTGCATTCGGACGTTTACGTGACGCATTTTCATTATGTGATTTACATTGTTGATTCATTCACTCAAGGTGAGTTCATAGCCTCATGTTTTTACGATTACAATGATTTACAACTTTTGGGGTGAGAAACATGCATTGTTTTACAAATTGGACGCAAGTGTACATTTTATCATGATTACGTGTTTGCCTAAGTAGCGATAACCTACTGAGCCTATTATCATGAACTGTCAATTACTGAGTAAGCGCAAATGTTATAAATAGATCTATTTGGGATTGACCTCCCCGTTCGGGTGAGTAGCGCTCATTGTGCCGGTTTGCCAGACAACGAACGTATACCATGTCAGATTTGGGATGTTGCGGATTAGAACATCATCAAGGGCAATGTAGGCAATTTATGTTGCAATTCACACATGTCGAGCTTCAGTGTCATGAGCTTATGGAAACGTAATTACATTTTTGTGATGTTTGCATTTTTTGCATTATCATACACTTGGGAAATCTTGTGGTCCTACATTATAAATTTTACAAGCCTATGAGTTCACCAACACTATTGTTGACGTTTTATAGCATGTTTTCTCAGGAGGTCAATGAGGTACAAGACAAGGGATACATTGGTAGTCATATTTTGGAAGTCACATGCATAAAGATTTAGTCGCATTACATTTTGAGGAAATATTTGTTATGTGCTAGAATCTTTACCTTTTGAACGATGAACAAGTTAAGCCATTGTGCTTTTTTAACAAACACTTTTAGTTATTCCAATGTATCAGTTTTCAAACGACTCATGTAGAGGTCATTCTAATATCTTGTGCCATTGATCTATGAAGTAACGCTCCCGGACACATTATTCCGCTACGACCGGATTTGGGGGTGTTACAGATTGGTATCTAGAGCCAAGGTTATAAAGAACTAGGTCAAATATTTTTACTTGGACTATAACCGTTTTCAAACATTGCATCATACAAAGGGGTTTTCACAGGACATACATACACTTACTTGTTGCATTAGTTGGTTGGACTAGATGCATTTATAATTGATATACATGTTATGATTATAAATGTATATTAATATAAGAGTCTTATATTAAATACTAATATAAGCTATCTTTAGATTTTCAGATATAGTCATGTCAGATTCAGATGAATCGGGGATCACATACACAGCGGTGTCCAGTCCATATGAGGACTTATCAGACATAGGATCACCAAGAGCCGATGATCACGAGTTCCTTGAGCTACCCTACATACCAGAGGACCCATACGTAGAGGCCGCTCTTCAGGCCCCACCTTCTCCAGATTACGTGCCTGGCCCTAAGGAGCCAGAGCAAGCACCATTTTTGCCAGATTATGTTCCAGGTCCAGAGCATGCTGATGATGAGATCGTTGTTGAGGATCAGCCAGGTGCTGAGGATGCCCCACCCACTGCACAGTCACCTGATTATGTCCCAGAGACTGATCCTGAGGCAGATCCGGAGGAGGATGACGATGAGGACCCTGAGGAGGATCCTATCGACTATCCTGCTGATGGAGGAGATGACGGAGATGATGAGATGGACATCGAGGAGGATGAGGACGATGATATGGACATCGACGCCGATGAGGAGGATGAGGATGATGAGATGGATGTTGAGGTTGACGAGGAGGCGGAGGAGGAGCACCCAGCTCCTGCCTACCCTGTAGTTGTTGCTTTACCAGCTACTGCCCCGTCTGCAGAGGAGACTGAGCCGTTTGAGACTGATGAGTCTGCGGCCACACCACCACCTCACCCTGCATATCGTATGACAGCTAGGATTACTATTCTAGAGCCAGTACCTATACCAGCATGGTCTGATTCTGAGGTTGCCAGACTGCTTGCTATATCTTCCCCACCAGCATCACCACTATCTCCATGGTCTTCATCACCACCCCAGATTCCTTTCCCACTATCACCACCCTCACCTGTATTGACAGCACCACCTCCTAGTCCTATTCGTTCATTGGGCTATCGAGCTGCCATGATTCGGATGAGAGCTGAGGCTGCAGCTACTTCCCATTCTCTACCATTACCACCACCCTTCATACTCTCCCCCACCAGACCAGATGCACCACCACCCATGCCCACATCAGCTCCTACTTCATTACCACCATTGTTTTGTTACTACCCTCTGCCAGTTCCGTACGAGAGACCATACCCTTGAGGTTATAAACCTAACCACTCGGGGAGGTTAGGTATCGCTCTTAGTCCCAGATACGAGGTAGGAAAGAGCTCTACCGCTGCTGCTGCTAGAACAACTGGAGGTCTTAGGGCAGATTATGGCTTTGTTGCCACTATGGACAGGGAGATCAGGCGTGGACATAGAGGAGATATTGTTTGATATGGGAATACGGATTGTGGGATGAGGATTGTTGAGACCCTACGGAGCTCCTGTTAAGTATGAACACATGGTGGGGTGCATACGTGAGAGAGTTTGAGTCTATGGTTAGGCGAGACACGGATAAGATCTACACGATGTTAGACGATGAGCAAAGTCAGAGACAGTATTGGCGGTCAGGTCCAATCTGTGTTTAGGACAGAGATTGCACATGCACATACACCGTCATTTGATAGAGACTAAGGCTAGGATGTCTAGAAGAGGGCTTGGGGACGGTTACTATGGATGCGAGTGATATGCGCGAGTGAGGTTTTGTCATACGCTCTACAGTTATGCACGGTTAGTCAGTGATCAGAGAGTTACAGTCAGCAGATCGTAGTAGACAAAGAGCGATTTCAGATTTGCTAGAGACAGACCGCAAGAGGCATGAGGAGATAAGAGAGTTGAGGGCAGCTGATCGTGCTTGACAGCAGCAGATTATTCAGACATTAACTGTTATGCAGACACTATAGAGAGAGATGATTCCACTTCAGGGACTGGTCACCACCACTGCAAGGGGCAGGTGACAGGCCTTACAAGGGACAGTGATTGCATTAAGGGACAGGGTTACTGGCATTACAGGGAACAGTAGGACCGATGGGGGTCCTGCACGATAAAGCTGCCAGAGGTGGCTAGTTACGCCAATTTTAGATTAGACTTTGTTACGGCTAGTCATTTTGTATATAGCCTACTAAGTATTACGGGTTTAATCCTGGCTAGTAAGGCTTTAGGTTGTTATGTTTATTTTGTAACCTATGATCATTTTGTTTTCGAAACCATTCATGGTATGTTTTTCCAAATTTATATATGGAATGGTTGTATTATGTATCGTTTGATAATCGAATTGGTTTATGGAATTGAATGTCGATTTGGTTATAATATTGTTGATTACAATTTAGTTGTATATTTCACGGTGTGATGTGATCTCACTTTATTTATCATGGATATGTCATGTCATGGTTATGATTTTATGAAATCTATGGGTATTGTATTTTATTGTGATGAAGAAAATGGCACCAAAATGAGCCACAAGGTCAACACCAGTCACAACAACACCAGCCCCAACAGCAACCACAACCACTACGGTCACTAATGCCCAAATCCAAGGTATGATTGACCAAGGTGTCAGTGCCGCTTTGGCAACACGTGATGCAAACAGAAATGGCGTTGATAGCATACTTCGGGTACTAGTATCAGGGGATCTGAACGCGTTGCTCGAGAGTGCACTTACCAGGATTTCATGAAGTGCAAAAACTCTAATATTTAAGGGCACTGAGGAGTGGTTTGAGTTAACCAATGTTGAAAGGATGGAGGGGGAACCCTTTTTTTTTTTTTTTCCGCCCTTTATAAGCAACTCTCAGTGTGTGAATACACAGATCAAATTTTCTACTTGTACTCTTTTAGCAGGTGCTCTAACATGGTGGAATTCCCATGTTATGACTATTACACATGAGTTGCATATGGCAATGACTGGGTCGATTCTCTTAACGAGATGACTGAACAGTATTGTCCAAGAAACGAAATGAAAAAAGCTCGATGCTGAATTGTGGAAACTTGAAAGTGATTAGGTCACTGATGTGGTTCAAAATACAACCAAGTTTCTAAGGGGGGAAACTGCATTGCTGTGTGTTTAGGATGTTCCATGAGGAAGTCGGACAAAATTGAAAGCTACGTCGGAGGACTTGCCCGACATGATCCATGGAAACATTGTGCTTCAAAGCCAAAAAAACATGCCAATGAAGGCTGTTGAAATGGCCACTGAAACTAATTGGGACAAGGAGTGTCTTAGTACCACGTGCTGAAAGACAACCGAAAACAAGAGCCGAAGTTTTGGAACACTTCCCGAAACAATTCAGAACAACAACAACAAAATAAGAGGCAAAAACACCGGCAAGGGCATAACACCGCTTGGATCGGGTGGTGATAAGAAACTATATGGGGATTAGACCCCTTTGCTCTAGATGCAATTACACATGACGGTCCGTGTGCTCCGAAGTGCTACAAATGTAACAAATTTGGGCCACAATCGCCCGTGACTGTAGGACGGAAACGATCCTTCGCAGGGAAATGCCACTATCCTAACAACCAAAAGGGCCACCGGAACGGGGTCAAGAGACCTACTTGTTTTGAAGTGCCGCGAGTTTCAGGGGATACTGCAAGATAGGAATGTCTCAAGGCTGTTAAAGACTACAAAACAATATGGCAACCGTGGTAATCAAGATGGGAAGGACACTGCTCCAGCAAAAGTGTATGCGGTGGGACGTGCGGGGACTAACCCAGACTCTAACGTCGTGACGGGTACGTTCCTTCTAAACAACCGCTATGCTTCTATTTTGTTTGATACTGGTGCCGATAGGAGCTTTGTGTCTACTGCATTTAGTTCCCAAATGGATATCATGCCATCTACCTTAGATCACTATTATGATGTCGAACTAGCTGACGGGAGGATAATTGGGTTAAACACTATCCTTAGGGGTTGCACATTAAATCTCCTGAACCACCCATTCAACATAAATTTAATGCCTGTAGAACTTGGTAGTTTCGACGCTATAATTGGGATGGATTGGTTGGCAAAGTACCAAGCAATCATTGTGTGTGCCGAGAAGATCGTTCGTATCCCCTGGGGAAATGAAACATTAATTGTTCACGGTGACGAAAGCAACCAGGGACACGAGACTCGTCTGCACATTATCTCGTACTCTAAAACACAAGAGTACATGACTTCGAAGGGTGAGTCCGGTCTTTTTAGCACCATGTTCACTACAATGAGATTGAGACAAGTCGGAGAAGAAACGACTTGAGGATGTACCAATAGTTCAAGATTTTCCTAAAGTCTTTCCTGAGGACTTGCCGGGTCTTCCTCCGACTCGACAAGTGGAATTTCAAATCGATTTAATACCTGGTGCTGCACCTGTAGCACGGGCACCTTATCGATTGGCACCATCTGAAATGAAAGAGTTGTCGGAGCAACTAAAAGAACTATCTGACAAAGGCTTTATAAGACCTAGTTCCTCACCCTGGGGAGCTCCGGTCTTGTTTGTCAAGAAGAAGGACGGATCGTTCCGGATGTGCATTTATTACGGGAAATTGAATAAAAACTAACGGTGAAATGATAGAACCGTTATCCGCTCCAAAGAAGTGATTGAATTTATTTGATCAGCTCTAGGGTCGGAGTGTCTACTCGAAGATCGACCTAAGGTCAGGTTATCACCAACTGAGGGTTCGAGAAGAAGACATTCTGAAAACCGCTTTCAGGACCCGTTACGGCCATTATGAATTTCAAGTCACTTATGCCGATTTGGTTTGAACAAACGCACCTCCGTATTATGGACCTTATGAACGGGTGTGCAAACCAATATCTGGATAAAATTCGTGATTGACTTATTGATGATATTTGATATATACAAAGAACTAGCTAAGAGCATGAAGAGCACCTAATTAATCTTATGGACAATCGCACCTGTCGTTTATTCATGGACCTTATGAACTCGTGTGTGCAAAACCATATTGGATAAAATTTGTGATTGTCTTTATTGTTGTTATTCTGATATATTCAAGAACAAGCAGAGCATGAAGAGCACCTAACAGCTAATCTTAGAATTGCTTAAGAAAAGAGGAGGTTTGTATTGCCAAGTTTTCCCCAAATGTGAATTTTGGATCCTAAAGTACAGTTCCTAGGCTCACGTAATGATAGTAAGAGGTAATTCACGTTAGATCCCGCCTAGATCAAATCCATTAAAGATTGGGCATCTCCTTAAGTCGCACAAACGGAGAGGAGAGATTCGTTAATTTTTAGGTCTCTGCTGGTTATTTATTACCGGAGTTTTCATTGATGGGTTTTCAAAAGATCCACTAAATCTGATGACCAAGCTCACACAGAAGAAGATCCAGTTTTTTTCGGGGTGATAAACAAGAAGGCAGTTTTCAAATGTTAAAGCTGAAGTTGTGAAGTGCACCCAATCCTGGCCTTACCAGAAGGAAGCAGAAGATTTTATCGCATATGCGTTGATTCAAAGAAGGGTGTTGGGCGCTTGTGTGTTAATTGCAAAAAAAAGAAAGGGTGATTGCCTATGCATCACGCCAACTGAAGATTATGAGAAGAATTATACGGGGGGAAAATCATGTTTGGAATTTGAGCAGTATGTTCGCTCGCTAAGATTTGGAGGCACTTCCGTATGGCAATCAACCAAGTGACGGTTGTTCACTAATCAAAAGAGCCTACAACACATTCCCTAATCAGATAAGAGTTAAACATGAGGCAACGTCGTTGGTTGGAATTGCTCAGTGATTACGAGTGTGAGATTCGTTATCACCCCCCCCCCCCCCCGGGGAAAAGGCATATACGCTCCCCCCCCCCCCCCCCCACCCCCTGTTCGTGACGCTCTAAGCAGGAAGGAGAGAGATCAACCATTAAGAGTTTGAGCCTTGGTCATGACTATTGGCTTGGATCTTCCCAAACAAATCTTAAATGCTCAGACTGAAGCACGAAAACCAAAGAACATCAAGAATGAAGATGTTGGAGGAATGTTGGTTGAAAACGCTAAAATCAGAGTCGATCAGGATGGAAACGTTGGAACCTCGTGCAGATGATGGAACTCTATGCCTCCAATGGCAGGGAGTTGGCTAACCGGTTATGGCGATATTGCGGACTGTGATCATGGCACTGAGTCCCATTAAATCAAAATACTTTTATTTTTTACATCGGGATTTTCTGACAAGGATTGTACCAAGATATGAAGAACGCTATATTGGTGGCATAATATGAAAGCCGACATCGCCACCTATGTTAGCAAGTGTTTGACCTATGCTAAGGTCAAGGCCGAACATCAAAGACCAACAGGATTGTTGGTACAGCCCAAGATACCTGAATGGAAGTGGGATAACATCACCATGGATTTTTTCACGAAGCTTCCTAAGTCGTCGCAAGGCTATGACACTATCTGGGTGATTGTTGACCGACTCACTAAGTCTGTAATTTTCACACCAATTGAGAGAGACTGATCCTATGGATAAAATCTTGCTAAAGAATTTAGATGTACCTAAAGGTGGTTGTTACGAGGCATGGAGTACTGTTTCCATTCATTTGTGATACGACCGGAGTTCTGAGGTTCGCATCCAACTTCTGGAGATCACTTCAGAATGCTTTAGGTACTAATCTGGATATGAGTACTTCGTATCATCCACAAACAGACAGGCAAAGCGAGAGGACCATTCAAACTCTCGAGGATATGTTGCGTGCTTGTGTGATCGATTTCAGAAAAGGTTGGGTTAACCATTTACCGTTGGTCGAGTTTTCATATAACAATAGCTATCACGCTAGCATAAAGGCCGCACCATTCGAAGCACTTTATGGTCGAAAGTGTCGTTCACCTGTTTGTTGGACCGAAGTTGGAGAAGCTCAAATACTCGGTCCCGAACTGATTCAAGAGACGACTGAAAGAATCGTCCAAATCAAGCAAAGGATGCAAGCCACTCGTGATCGACATAAAAGTTACGCCGATCTGAAGCGTAAACCGATGGAATTCCAAGTCGGGGGACTTAAAAGGGTATGGCTTAAATTTTCGCTTGGAACTGGGGGGTCGGACATTTGGCAAACGGGGGAAGTAACACCCAGGTAAGTTTTTTTTTGGACCTTTCAAGGTGTTAGGAAAGGTTGGAGAGGTTGCTTACAAACTCGAGCTTCCAAAAGAGCTAAGTAGGGTTCACAATACATTTCATGTATCAAATTTGAAAAAGTGCTATGCCGACGAACCGTTAGCCGTTCCGTTGGATGGACTTCATTTTGATGACAAGCTTCAGTTTGTTGAGGAACCCGTTGAGAGCGTGTGGACCATGAAGTTAAACACGTGATTAGCGATGCCGATTCCATTAATAAGGTTTGATGGAACTCCAAGAGAGGTCCTGAGTTCACGTGGGAACGTGAAGACCAATTCAAGAAGAAATACCCACACCTCTTCACCAAGATCGCATCGTCGTCAAGTGCTGCATCGTAAGCCTTGAGGACAAGGCTCGTTTAACGGGGGAAGTCTATAACACCCTGTGTTTTCAAGTCATTGACGACGTCGATAAATCTATTATGTATCTTTTGTATTGTACGCGTTTGTTTTAAATCATAAACGTTAAGCTAAATCGCGTAGGCTAAAAATTAGCGTTCAATGTAAACGGGCATCAAACAATTAAATGTTTACATCAAGCAAGGGTTAAGTAATTATTTTAAGGATAATTATTAACTTTGTTCATGTTATTTTTATTGGTTGCGTAAAGTGATTTCGTTTCGCGATAAATTGCGTTTAGGCACTCCCGGAACCACCAAAACTTTTCTACGCTTCAACAAATACCCACATTTATACCCAATACATAAAAATTACAAAAATACATCACTTATATCTCTCTATGGCCGGATATGGACCAAAGGATACAAGAAAATCTCATAAAGGAACACATTTCCTAGTTTTCATGGGATAACCTCAACTATTAGGGAACATATATTCAATTTCTTCAAACTTTGACCAAAGACTATGACCATGACCATCCTTAAGACCCTCTTTGTGCTCCCTTGACTAGTCATACATGTGCATTACTTATACATTGCATGAGATAAGAAAACATAGCACAAAACACTTAACCAAAAACCAATATTGTTCTCCCTTTTCTCTTGCTAGGCTACGGCAACAAACACCCCTTATAAATAATCTATACAAAATTTTCTACAACCCATACACACTTATACACATCCATCCTAAGATATTCTAAGGTATTTCCAAGCATTGGCTAAGCATTTTCAAGTATTAATCAAGTGAAAGGAAGCTAGGGCTTATTTAAGAAAACTAGGGTTTTCCTTGGTGCAAGCTTTGGATTTTTATCCAAACAAGGGTTTAGATTATATTGGTCATCATCATCCTACACCATAAGGTCATCTAGAACTCTTTATGATCTTACAATATTCATTTTTATGCATATGTTAAGTTCTATTTTAGCTTAAATCACCATTTAGGATTTTATCATGAAAATGAAGTTTTTACTTGAAATGATCATTTTGTATACTTTTATATATGTTGTGATGTTACTTATATCATGCTAAAAAGGATGAGAAAAGTATGTACCATGTTGTTTTGGTGTAAAAATGATCATGTGTTAATTAGGGTTTATAAAAGTTTCTTAATATGTTTCTAGTAAAAGAAATACAAATGACATGTTAAGGTTAATTATGGACTTATATTAATATTATATGATCATTAAAATAAGGTTATAACAAGATAAGAAGACTTGTATACTAGTGGTTATTATATAAAAATAGTTATATATAAAACTAGTTGATTTACTGGTAAATTAGAATGTTATGTTTTATAAGAAGTAGTAATACGACAAGGACTTATAACCATCTTAGGACACATGAGGACTTTGAAGGAAAGCTATGGACAATGGACTCTTAATATATGTATGATTTATAACACACATGATTTATGAGACTTGTGGTGAAATACAAAAATGGTAAAGAATGGAAACAAAGGTTAAAAATGGACCTAACAAACTAACTCCAACATTCTGTCCAAAATCCGAATTTTTTACCTATTTATTTTATATTTTTTTATATAATACGACTCACGACGATTTCCGAAAGTAAGAAACTTGTCAAACGGATTAATAACGAAAAAGTTACGTTAAAAACAAGTTATACGTTAATTAAACGGATTTTATAAAATAACTTTTATAAAAACTCCATCAAACAGCAATTTTGATATTTTTATCAACTAAAACACATTTTTAGGATTCTAAAATGATAAGAATCGCAATTTTTTAATTTATAACGAATAAGTTATGAATTTCGCGGTGTTTTCGGTTAATTAAACAGTTTATAAAAATGATTTTATAACCATGAACAGTATAAAAACACTATTTCCATGACAGAAAACTTATATTTTTGTTTAAAACCTCATTAATATTATATGAACTTTCAATAACCTGAGGCTGTGCTCGAAAAAAGAATCGTTAAAAACGGAGCTATAACGAATAAAATACGACGTTTACGGGTTTTACGACAACAAAAACGATTTAAGTAAACTCATTTCTGGCATGAACAGTAAAAGTTACTGTTCATCAGAGGAACAAAATTATGAAAATTTCAAATATTGATAACTCGTCTTAATACGAAAAGATGGGCATAAGAAACGCAAAGAAAACGGAATTAAAACGCGGATAGATCATGGCGTTATATACCAAAAAGTATGTTATTAAATGTTTATTATTTTTAACTGTTTTTACTCAAACAATTAGAGTTGAGTAAGCTATATTAGAATTATGAATGGTCAGTAGTTAACAATAGTGATTGTTCTTATACGACCTTAATTTAAATAGGTTGCATCTGAACGATTTCGTAAACGCAACTATTTGTGATACAACTTGGTATTTGCCACTCAAGGTGAGTTCATAGCCCACGTTTTACAATGTTTTTTGTTTTATAAGTTTTTGGATGAAAAAACTTGCATTGCTTTTATTTATTTGACACGAGTGGTTAAGTTTATGTTATGATTTACGTGTTGCCTAAGTAGCGAATTAACCCAAATATGAGCCCTTATCATGAATGTCAATTGCGGGGATTGTGAACGCGAATGTTATTAAATTGTCTATTGGGATTGACATCCCGTTCGGGTGATTAGCTATCACTGGACCAAACGAACGTATTCCATGTCGAATATAGGATGTTGGGGTTGAACATCACCACGGGCCTTGTTGCTACCATTTATTTGGCTTATCTCATTCATCGTCCAGCTTCATCTGTGTCATGAGCTATTAGGCAACGTTTTAATTTATATGATGTCAGCATCTGTTGCATTACATACACTTAAGAAAAAAAAAAATAATCTTTGGTCCTTACAGTATATGATTTATCAAACCTTGAATTTAACCAACATTATTGTTGACGTTTTAAAGCAATGTTTTTCAGGGGATCAGTAAGCACGAGGTGCAAGGGATACATTGGTGGTTTTGATTGGGATATCATGCATTAAAGATTTTGTCGCATTACATTTTGTATAACTGTATGGGCTAGAAATCTTTGTACTTTGATACAATCGTGGACAAGTGAAGCTTGGCTTATGTAACAAAGTACTTTGTTAAATCCAAATGTATCAGTTTTTAAGAGACTTTTTGGCGGGTTGTTTTATATACATCTCCGTGTTTTTGACTCAGAGAGTAACACGCCCCGGACCCTTATTCCGTTGCGACCCAATTTGGGGGTGTTACATATTCCGTCAGAAGTCTCAGTACTTCTTCCTCTAGATGTTCCATTATGCCATTTTTGAGGGTATTTTGCCATTTCTTGGATGGCCTTTTTCGCATCTTCAGCAGTCTTAGTTGGAACGGTACCTCTTGAGTCAAGAATCTGTCATGTTGGAACATCCAACCCATTGTAGAAAAAAATTACTTCCTGCATCTCAGTCAAATAGTGTTAAGGACACTTCATCAAGAGTTCTTTAAAGCGCTCCCATGCTTGATAAAGGGTTTCATCCGGCTCTTGCTGAAAGTTGTTGATTTCCTCCATTTTCTTCGCAGTTTGACTAGGTGGGCAATATTTGTTCAAAAACTTAGTCTTAAGATCTTCCTAAGTTTTGATTGAACCAGCTGGTTCGTTTCTTAGCCAACGACTTGCGGCTCCAATTAAGGATATAGAGAAGACTCGGAGCATTAGTTGATCTACAGTGATGTTAGGAACATGGAATAAGTCAACTATTTCTAGAACTTTCTCAATGTGTTCATTTGCATCCTTATTATCCGAACCTCTAAATGTGTTTTCTCAAAGCTCTTTAAGAAATTAGCCTTTCAGTTCGAATTGATCTTTGTTATGAATTTTAGGCCTAGCGACTCCCGATCCATAGTCTGTTCGGGTCTTACTCATGTATTGATCCATTGTTTCCGCCATTGCTTCTGCTTCTTCTTCCTCCAAGTATTCTTGGTCAGAAAGTAGATTGAAATCCGGCGATCTTAATTCGTCAAGACTTAGAGTCTTGAAGTGTCTCCTCGATGATCGAAATTCTCGTTTAGGATCTTTGTAAGGTGTAAATAGTTCATTCGTAGAACTCCTTGTCATGCACTACCTGAAACAAGGGATAAACAATCAGTAGGATTTGTTCCGAAGGAAGGTAAAAAAAATTGGCACGAAAATCAAATATTGAAAATTTAGAATCTGCTTTTGTTTCAGATGATCGATACGCCGTATCCAATGAAAGTGGATACGCCATATTAATCTGTTAAGTTGAACACACTGAATTAGACAGAGAACTAGATACGTCGTATCCGATGGAAGTGGATACGCCGTATTCAACTGTCGACCAGAACATTGTATTTGAGAAAATCAATTAAATAAGCAAATAATTAAACACAAATATATACAAGCAAACAATTAAATACAAATATACAAAATTTATAGATTATACAAGAATATACACTAATCTAAATTACACTAATCCTAAGGGTTAGATCTAATCTAATGTTAAAAACCAAAATATCAAATAAAAATCAAGATTAATTTTCACTCCCCGACAACGGCGCCAAAAACTTGATGTGCTGTCGTTGTATGGTATATTTAAGATGATTCAAGTTTTAAATTTATATTTTGCCGACTAAACCAAAAACAACACTTTAACGGGCAGTGTACCCGATCGGTAGTAGTTTTGTGGTAAGTAGGGTGTCGAACACTTGAAGCGAGGTTAAATCTATCAATTTAATTAATATCTTGGTTATCTAATCTATGTTAATTCTATTCTATTCTAAACCTATGTTAGTCTAAATCCTAATTCTAACAGGAAAAGGGGGTTTTCAGCCTGAGAGACTGGCACGGTTTGGTTGGTGACTACAATCAATTCAAGGCACTTTTACCCACGCAAGCTAATTAACAAAAGATGAAAGAGCGGTCGAACCTTATATAAGAAAACTGTATTAACCATTATTAATCCGATTAGACTTAGGCGTTACATCATCATAAGACCTAGACACATTAATTGTGTCACAATTAAAGCATGTGCATAAAGCATCCTATTTGCTGATAATAATCTATCTTAGGGATTAAGGCAATGGTGATCTTGTTAAACCCTAGCTCATAGAGACTTTACCCACTTACCGCTTAATGGCAATTTATACACTAGTAGTCTACTTGTCCAACTATCTAATGGAATCAGAACGTTACTTGTTGAATTATCTAGGTCACCTGCTAGTCAACACGCCCAATAAACCATTGGCAATATCTAATTAACTAGTTAAGCCCGAAGCGTATCCTAGACACAGACTTAGAAGGACAATATTTGTGTAACTATGATTCTAGATGTATAAATCACTATATAGAGAGCTACCCCGCACTCTAGATCTACTTGGTCCGCTTCACTAAATCCAGTTGAGTGGCAGGTCGCATAAAAAGCGCATAAACAAGTATAAATTGATAAACATAAACAAGCACTTAACGATAAATCAAGAAATCGAGATAAACAAATACCAAACATTCAGATCTTCATAATAATGGCTAATACCCAAAGGTATTAGCCTTCAAACGTCATAATAAATACAAGAGTAATTATTTAGCCAAGGTAAACTAACCGAGTTAACGAATGATACCAAAAACTAAACCCTTACTAAAGTATATGGAATTACACATTGTCTTTTATGGAATTGAATACGTTGCTCGACCTCTTCTGCTCTTTTTCTCCTCTGAAAAACAACTTTTGTGGTTTAGGTATCGAGAATATGATTTTGCACACCTAAAACTCATTTTTGGGTTTTGTATTTATAGAGTCTGTAAGTCGATTGGATACGGCGTATCCAAGAGTTAGATCTGGCGTATTGGGGATTTCTTGGAGTAGGTACCACGATTCATATCTTCCAGAATATTATATTGATTCTATATCTTGAATATGGTGTATTGAGTCCTCTGGATATGACGTATTGATCTTTATTCCTCTGTGGTCTTTGGTGAGTGCAAGTACGAATACTCCGTATCTTCCTTGATGGATACGGCGTATTGGTCTTTAGAATAGTAATCTTCAAAATATCTTCATTTAAGCTCAATAATGTATGCCTTTTGCTATCTTTCACCAATTACTCCATAATTACTGCAATTCTCAAATATAAATGATTAAGTAACAATTCTTTGCAATAACTATACAAAATGGGTTAATAACATGGGATACATGATGCTATAAAATAGACGTTATTTGATGTCATCACACATAAACCCACAACCAAACACGCCGCGTCTACATGTTTCGCAACATTCAAACAAAAAAATCAACCAAACTTACAAATGGATAGGATATATCAAAAACTGTTTCGAGCGAGTGTTCTAGGCAACCTAACAAGCAAAATCCTCATCTAATTAGAAGAAACCTCAACTTTTAATTTATGGACCATAAATCGATTTCTATTGGTTTTTGAGTGTGTTAGCCTTAATTATATTAAGTCAAACAAGAATGTTATCGGTCTTAGAAAGTCAAACTAGGTCTTGTATTGTAATAGGCTAGTCGGGTTCAACGGGCTTGGATTGTAATCTAATATTGTCCGTGTTTCGGGCTCAAAGCCCAAGTTAAACCAAGCCCGACCCGTTTAGAAAGCCCAAGTGCCAAGCTAGCAAGGCATGGGTATAAATATCCCTTCACCACACTTGGTGAAGGGTGTTGGTTACATTTTCATTCACTTGTAATCCACCATCTCTCTAATCTAATCTTCCTTTCTTGTTTTCTCTCTCTACTTTCTCTCTCTAAGTTTTCTTATTATTTTCTAGCATATTGGTAAAGATTATTGTTGTGTAATGGATTAAATTAGTGGGATAACATGAATGTATAGATTTTTCATGAGTTTTTTCGTTAAACTCAAAATCTTTCAAAATTATTATACTTGACACTCACACATACCCTCATAGATTGAGGGGAGCATTAATATGTTCCCTAATCGGCTTGTGAATAATCAATACATTTTTCTCCCAGTTTTTCTAACATATTTGAATTAATTGATATCCTAAAT
>BQNB010056609.1:0-38601 GCA_026074375.1 Tanacetum coccineum
TTAATAAAATCGTCAAAAACTCGGGTCACACCACGCGTTAGTAAATATTTTAAATCCGTCCCACTAATTTTACTTTAGAACGTTTAATAAAACGTTAAACCACTTAAAACACGACCTTTAAACACGGTTTTCACAAAAACTCAGGGAAACGCCGTAAAATACAAAAATAACATAATCACGCTCTCGGAGCAACAATATAAATTTTTTTGACTTTCTTAGACGCTAAAAACAAATAGAAACTCAATCACGGATTGAAATTACCCTATAAATGGAAATTCTCATCAAACCTTATATAGTATAAACGACTATAACTATTTAGGTAGCAAAAATAATCATCGTAGTTCGGGATAAACGTTGACCTGAAACTCGGGTTGTTACAGAAAGGAAAAAACAGAACTCTCATTGAGGCTGCTAGAACTATGCTGAATGGATCAGTACTTTCTAAGCACTTCTGGACTGAAGCAGTCAGAATAGCCTGCCATACTCAAAATAGATCAATCATTGTCAAAAGACATGATAAAAATTCCTATGAATTCCTAAGAAATATTCAAGGAAAGGAATATTCCTGATATACAGACTACTATCATGTGTTTGGGAATGTCCTGTGTTTTTATTATAACCAAGGATCATCTTGGCAAATTTAATGCTAATGCTGATAAATTAGATATTTCTTAGGATTATTCCTCTGTATCAAAGGCTTATCAAAGTCTCTGATAACATAAGGAAGATAACCATAATAGAGGAGACTTTGCATGTAACCATTTGATGAATATATGGAAGTTATCATGTTTACCTATACCTTAGTAGATAAGATAGGAATTGATGATTCCTCTAGATATCTCCTGATGAGTTTTCTTCATGGAGGTGAGATGAGTTTCTTCATGAGGATGACCTATCTAGACAATATCAAGTCGATTCTGATATCTCATACTATGTCATTCCTCATGGACGTTCACTCACTAAACTTACCCAAGAAAACCATATCCCTGAAGTGATTGTTCCAAAAGAACCTGATGTACTTCTCACCGAGGATACTGAAGATCCTCCTGATCTAATCAACACTGAAGGTATCCATGAATAAAACATTCAGGATGAACAAATCACCACCCAAACCCCTGAAGTACCATCAGGAAGCAATACTGAAGAACCATCAAGAAACAATACAGATGTCTCGGTACCTGTTAGTGAATCTTTAGTTTCTGATGTTCCTTAGTCTCATGTATCAAATCAAGTCTCTACAAGTTCTCATCCTGTTCCTCAGGATAGATGGTTAAGAGAACAACACATTGAACTTGTAAACATCATTGGAAATCCTAGATAAGGCATGCTTACAAGAAGTATAGCTGCCAAGCTTACAGCTGCCTCAGCTAGCGAATGTCTATTTACTAACTTTCTCTCTGAGATAGAACCTAAAAAGGTATCTGAGGCACTGAAGCATCCAGGATGGATTAATTCCATGCAAAAAGAACTAAATTAGTTCTACAGAAATAAAGTATGGACTCTTGTTCCACTCCCAAATAGAAAAATAGCCATAGGCTCCAAATGGGTGTTCAGGAACAAGAAAGATAAGCATGGTACAACCACAAAAACAAAGCAAGACTGGTTGCACAAGGTTATAGTCAGGAAGAAGGTGTAACACCCCCAAAATGGGTCGCAGCGGAATAAGGATCCGGGGCGTGTTACTTATCAGATCAATAACACAAGATAATATAAGAACGACACAAAAAGTCGTTTAAACTGATACATTGGATTTATTTAAGTATTTGTTACAAAAGCCCGAAGCTTTACTTGATATTGTTACAAAGATTTACAGCCCATAACAGATAAACAAAATGTAATGTGACTAAATCTTTAATGCATGACTTCAAAATATAACCCCCAATGTATCCTTCGCACCTCGTGCTTAATGACCTCCTGAAAAACATTGCATTTAAAACGTCAACATAAAGTTGGTGAATTTCATAGGTTTAATAAATGATCATGCAGGACCGCAAGACTTTCCCTGTGATAATGCAACAGATGCAGACATCACAAATGTATTTACGTTTTCCTAAGCTCATGACACCGAAACTCGACATAATTGAATACAATATATAGATATATATTGCCTACATTGCCCGTGATGATGTTCAACCCTTAACATCCAGTATCCGACATGAAATACGTTCGTTTCTAATGATAGCTAGTCACCCGAACGGGGAAGTCATCCCAAATAGATCTATTTATAATCATTCGCGCTCACATAATGTAATCCACGACTACATATATGTAATTTAACAGTTCATGATTCATGGGCACAGTGGGTTATCGCTACTTAGGCAAAACGTAATCATGATAAAATGTACACTTGCGTCCAATTTGTAAAACGTGCATATGTTTCTCACCCCAAAACTTATAAAGTATGATTAAAGTAAAACGTGGGGCTATGAACTCACCTCAAATGAATTTGAACAGAGTATATCACTACTGATAAAGCGTCACGATAAAGACTGAATGCAACCTAATAAAGTATAGGTCGATTAAGAAGACTGCTAAGCATACAGACGAATAGTACACAATACAATGCCACATATATACTTGTAGTGAATTTTGATAAAATCATTGATGTATTTAGGATATAATAAAGGTTTTGATCTTTTATAATTAACATTGTACTATCGTTTGGGCTATCATTAAGGATAAAGGTCATGACAGTAAGTTTGAGGAGTCTAGGACACTTTAAATCGTAAATCCAGAACTCGTCAATACGTTACTCCGAAGAGGCCTCAATATCCTTTATAAAATTCCCTACTAATATAGCACTTGTAGTTAAAAATTGATATTTTAAATCATAAAGAAAAATGTTTTGAATATATAATTATAAAAGTAGATTAAAAGAAACTAGTTTTGAGAAATAAGTAGTTATAACTTGAACTGTACGTATCAGATTCGTTTCTCAACAAAATAACTTGATTCCGGAGTCTATGATTATCTAATAAGACTCTACTTTTCAAATATATAAGTTATTTTAACCACTTGTTTTATCAATAATATTTTATACTCAATATGGGAACAATTAGGGTTTTATGAGTTTTGAATATGTTTACATAATATTTTCAATAAAACAAGCATAACAAGTATAGATATGATCATGGCATGCATATATAAATGTAATAAGAGTATAAGGATGATAATGGAACCTTGTTTGAAGATTATAACAACACTTAACAAGTTTTTCCCAAAATCAAGATCCAAAAGTTCCAAGCTTAACTTCAAAAACACTTTTCTTGCAAAATCTTTTCCAAACTTAACCAAATCTTCAAATCTTCTTAGAACACCTTAGGAATGATATAAGAACACTTATATGATCAAGAAAAATCAAGCAATGGATTGCTTCTTGGAGGGTATTTGAGCCGTGAGCTCTAATGGGGTATAAAGAGGGTTTTGTTTGATTTTTCAAGTAAAGGTAGAAGTGTAGATGTGGTTTTCTCTTAACCCTTGCACTCCTATTTATACTAGCTAAGATCCTTAGCATATTCCTTTGGTCACTTGAAGCTTTGCAAGGTGTCAAGTGGTCTATCGCACAAGGTTTGTGAGAAACAATGGGTTGGTTTTGGTAGTCATTAGCATCAAGTGGTGAACGGTTCATGAAATGAAGGTTCTATTGATAGTTTCCATGGTGACCAAAGACCTTCTAGATGGCTTACATACACGTTTTTAAGGGTTAGGGTAGGATATGTATGCATTTGTTCATTTATCTAGTGTATATATGTATATATAAAGCCTAAAGTAACATATGTTTAATTAAAAGTATAACTTGCATATGTAAATGTATAATTTTATTCCTTTAAATATGAAAATGTTAATGTGATAATTATTGAGTTTGAATTATACTTTAAGTATTGATTCAATTGTGGGTATCCGATGAAGCGGTAGATAAATTAACGGCTTCCGGGAAGGCTTTAAACGAACTTTATCGCGAAACGTAAACATTTTACGTAACCTGTACAAAATAAATCTGTGAAATTTGATAATTATCTCTTAATAATCATATAACACTTTATTGATGACAACATTTAATCGTTTAATGCCCGTTTACATTGTATGATCATTTTTAGTTTACGCGATTTAACTTAACTTTTACAGTTTAAGAGCAAACGCGTAAAACCCTAAAAATAAATTGTGCATTACATAATGTCGTACAATGACCTAAGTTACGAGGTGTTATACTTGTGTTCTAACTCAATTGGCAGATGGCAGGCTTTACCGTAAACCAGCTTATATGGAGTACACCCAATGGGTGTTTTGTAAGCGGTGCGGAAAGCCCATAAAGCATCATCGAGCTTATCTGACCAAGAGGTACGGTTCTCTCCTATTGATCTCTCAAGAATTCTCTTCAAGCCCCGATTGGAAACCTCGACTTGTCCACTTGTTTGTGGATGGTATGCAGTGGAAAGTCGATGGGTAACTCCATATTTAAGCATCACCTTGGCAAATTGATCATTACAAAAATGAGTGCCTCGGTCACTGATAATTGCTCCGCGGGACATATGAATCGGCCAAAAAGAGCTTTCAAAAAATCTTACTACAACCCTAGCATCATTGGTGGGGAGCGCTTTCGCTTCAACCCATTTTGAAAGGTAATCAACTGCTACTAGGATGTATTTGTTGCCTTTGGATGATGGGAATGGCCCCATAAAGTCAATGCCCCAGACGTCAAAGATTTCACAGACTTGGATGGAATTTTGTGGCATTTCATCCCGTTGTGAAATTTTTCCTTGACGCTGGCATGAGTTGCAGCTTTTAACCAACTCATGGGCATCTTTGTAGATTGTGGGCCAAAAGATTTCCGAATTGAAGTTTTCTTGCTGTGTATAGTTAGCACCGTAATGTCCACCGGTGGGGACCTTCGTGGAAGCCATGAGGATTGCCATGGGTTCTTTGGCCAAAAACACAACGTCGAAATAACTTGATCCGCACAGATTTTAAACAGAAAGGGATCCTCCCAGAAATAATGCTTCACGTCTTTGAAGAATTTTCTTTTCTGCTGGGTTGACATCCCTTTTATCACGAAATTCTCCGCATGGTAGTTTGCGATGTCCGCAAACCATGGGGTACTAGCATCAAGAACAGCAATCGAGTTAAGAGTTTCACAGAGGAAACTTTTCGATTTTGAACTCCTTTGATCGAGCCTCATACTTGAGAGGATTCTCAAATCGGAAAGATGATCAGGTCCGCTATGGTTCTCAGCTCCTTTCGTGTCAACTACATCAAAGTCGAACTCTTGAAGGAGCAGAACCCATCGGAGCAATCTTGCCTTAGAATCCTTTTTTGCAAAGAGATACTTGAGGGCGGAATGATCCGTATACACAGTGCATTTGTTCATGACAAGGTAAGATCGTTGGTGGTTGATAATATTTTCCCGAATGCATACACACCGGCTAAACATTTCTTTTTTGCGTCGAGGTGTAACGTATTCCGCCCTCATTCATTGTTTTAACTTGCATAAATGTATAGGCCTGAAATGTTTCTCATGACCGTTTGCCCCAAGTAATGCACCTAAGCGAAATTCGCTATGCATCACACAAAAGTTCAAATGGTTTCATTCCAGTCTGTTTAAAACAGGATTGGAGCCTTGTTAGATTTTCTTTTTGAGAGTGTTAATTTCTTCAGATACACTCTTTGGAGAAATAAAACTGGAGTCTCTTTTTCAAGCAAAGGGGGGTCCATGGGACGGGGCTATGATCCGTATATACAGTGCATTTGTTCATAACGAGGTAAGATTGGAATTCCTTGAATGCGTAGAACACTACCGACATTTTTTTCTCCAGTCAGGTGAGGGAGCTTTGCGATAACGTCAATCTTAGCTCGATCGACCTCAATTCCCGACTTGGAGATTTTATGTCCAAGAACAATGCCTTCCTTAACCATGAAATGGCTTTTCTCCCAGTTTAGAGCTAAATTGGTGTCTTCACACCGCTTAAGCATCTTTTCCAAATGGGTTAGGCATGTAGAGAAAGAACTTCCAAAAACCGAAAAGTCATCCATAAACACTTCCATCGTTTTTTCGATCATGTCGTGGAAGATTGCCATCATACATCTCTGGAATGTGCCTGGTGCATTGCAGAGGCCAAAGGGCATGCGGCGGTAGGCAAAGGTTCCGTATGGGCAAGTAAATGTTGTCTTTTCCTGATCATTTGGGTTGATGGGTATTTGAAAATAACCTGAGAAACCATCGAGAAAACAATAGTATTCGTTTCCCGCAAGCCTCTCGAGCATTTGGTCCATGAATGGTAGTGGAAAATGGTCTTTTCGGGTGGCTTCATTTAATTTTCGGTAGTCAATGCATACCCGCCATCCCGTAACTAATCGAGTTGGGATCAACTCATTTTGCTCATTCTCAACTACGGTAAAACCACCTTTCTTTGGTACACAGTGTACCGGGCTTACCCAAGGACTATCCGAGATAGGGTAAATTAATCCAGCGTCAAGAAGTTTTTCAACTTCATTTTTGATGACATCGTGGATTTTTGGGTTTACCCGTCTCTGATGTTGGACCGCTGGTGTGTAGTCCTCTTCCATTAGAATTTTGTGAGTACAAAATTCTGGGTTAATACCCTTGATATCGGAGAGTTTCCAAGCGATGGCTCGCTTGTGGGACTGCAACACCTTTATGAGAGCGGCTTTCTCCTGGACACTCAAATCTTTAGCAATGATGACTGGTAACTTGTTGTTACCCTCCAAAAATGCATATTCGAGGTGGGGAGGTAAGTCCTTGAGCTCGACCTCGGGAGGTTCATCAATTGATGTTTCATCGGTTTTGGCTTCACAAATTTTAAGTTCTTTTCTAACCTCAGGAAAATAATTTGCATGGTTGGGAAGTGGTGATAAGGGCTCACTATTTAGGATAGCTTCAAGAAGAAGAATGTCCTTCTCGGGATCACATTCGGCATCATCAATTCCTGACTTATATGAAGTATCAGAAAGTTCAGCCTCGATTTCTTCAAGAATGAAATCACTACCCTCGAATGGAGTGAGGGTAGGAGAAGTGGTATCAACAATCGGTTCAAAGTAAGGAGTGGAATTTCCATTTGCTAATACTTCCGAGAATCCTAAAACTTCTTGAGAATATTCCTCACACGCTATATCAATAAAGTCGACCTTGTTAACTGATTCCATGGCATTGTAGGAGAAATTTTTCGTATCACCTACTTTGAAAGTCACGGATTTGTCATCATGTCTTAAGGTCATCTCTTCACCGTGTACATCAATCAAAGCTCTTGCCGTTCTTAAGAATGGTCTTCCTAAAATCAACGGGACTCTCGGGTCGGCATCATAGTCAACTACCACAAAATCGGCTGGAAAGTAGAAGGTTCCAACTTTCACAAAAACATCTTCGGCTATGCCGGTGGGAGTGGAGATTGATCGGTCGGCTAACTCGAGTACCATCCTAGTTTTGGTCAGCCCTTGGCGATTAAGCTTTTCAAAAACGGAGAGTGGCATTAGATTGATGCTTGCACCGAGATCGGCCAGGGCTAAGCATTCATCCAACTCTGGGAAATCACACGGTATCAGAAATCTACCCGGGTCTCCTAATTTTTCGGGAAATGTCTTTAGGATGACTGCCGAGCAATTTTCATTAACCGGTGTTTTGGTTAATTCCAAGATCTTGTCTTTGTTGTTCAAAAGCGTCTGACATTGGTGCACACTTAGGCATGTGGCAGGAGAGCATCCGCGAAGCGCACTCGAAGTGGAGATTCCAAAAAATTCCATAAAATTTCAAAGCTAAAAGGTCGCCTTTCGCGGATTTTCTCCTAGTTTACCCTAGATGGATAATGTAAAGTTGTGTTTGGTCTAGGCATGACAACGTTCATCAACTTGGACATCGGAAGGTTGGACGTCCCCCCCCCCCCTTTTGGTACTTCCGTTAGGAAGCACCGGCCTTTGTTACCTCGTGTTCAACTTCCACTACGGAGGTGAATTTGAGTCCATCATATGGAAACATCGCTTCTGTGAGAGTGCTTTTCAATTCACTCCTTCGGGTTAGCAAATGGTTGCTAGGAGAGAACCCGAATCTTGAAGTAGAACTTGATTGGAATTTACGATTTTGGTGAGGCAAGTCGGTTATGTTGTCCATTTGGTTTTAGCATGTTTTGCATAACCGCATCATTAGCCTTGACATAGCTCTCAAAATTAGTTTTTGACACACCCGAAGCTTGATGAGCTTGGTAAGCTGGGTGTTGATTAACCGGGGGTTGATACATTGAGGTTTGTTGTTGAACCTGGGGTCGTTGGATTTAACCCTGGTTGTAGCCATTTCTACGGTTTTTGTTTTGATTCTGGTTCTAACGATTCTGATTATTGGCTTGGCTGTTGTGTTGCATGGGAGGAAAACCGGGTGGTCTGATATGGTTTGCCATTGGTGGCGGACGGGTAACCGAATTTCCTTGTTGGAATTTGTTGCGGCTGCTTGCGGACGTATTTCTTGGATGTTATCTAGGTAATTGTTGCTATCGGTAGCCGGACAATTACGATACAGGGGCACCACAGCATGTAACACAACTTTGCTCACCCTTTTTACGGGAGCGGGAGCTGGAACTGAGATGTTCTGCTTGTCGAGAAGCAGAGCTCTAACCATATCTTTCAATTCAGCAACATCGGGAGATACTCTGAGGTGGAAGCGCTCGTACTCACTTTAGCAACAATGACTTTGCTTCGGGAGTGACGAACTTGACTTGCATCTCGATGATGCTTGACAATCACGAGCTTTTGTCCAAAAAGTACCACCTGCGGCGGAGATTCAAAGAATCTTGATCATTGACATTTAAGGCTTGTAAAATGTGTCAAGTTGGGGGGGGGGGGGGGTGGGGGGGGGGGGGGGGGGGGGGGGAAGCTCCGAGAATCCATGATTGTGGACATGCTCGAGAAGATCTGTGAATCGTTCCAAGCCTCACTAAAACGACTCATCAAATATTTGTTTGATTTGTAATTTCGTTCCGAAGATTTGTCGTTTTAGAAGGTGGGAAAAACTGATTGATGAATTTAGCAACGAGGTCATCCCATGTCTGAATTGATCGAGGGGGTTCTTTCTCAAGCCATATCCGGGCTGCCCCCTCGAGAGAGAAAGGAAAAAGCATCAACTTAATTGATGTGGTCGGGACATTAGGATATCTCAAAGTAGAGGTGATTTTATTGAAGTAACGGATGTGGGCATGTGGGTCCTCTTTGTCATGTCCGAAGAACTGCTTGTTCTGGACAAGAGTTAGCAACCCATGCTTGATCTCAAAATTTGCTGCTTCGATTTCAGGAACAACAATTGCGTCCTCGTATCCCTCGGTGGGAGCCTGGAGCAATTCTGCCATAGTTCGATTATCAGCCATCGTATCTTTGGGAGTTTCAACAAGATGAGGAAGAACTTGTTGTTGTTGTTGTTGTTGTCGTAGACGACGAGCTTTAGAACGAGTGCGCATGCACTAAAATAGAAAACAAGAAGAGTATTTTTGGTTTTTTAGTTTATTCACAATCTATTTTAAACGGACAGGAACCTAAAACTAGACAACTTGAACCCAAATAGTCTACTTACTTCACGGTAGCTCTCAAAATGATAAACCCACTTTGTAGTTTGTTTAACGTTTCAAGGTGAGCCGTATATCGTAAGAGACACAAATGGTAAGTTTTAAATCTTTGATTCGAGTTGGGAACCAATAAGTTCACCGGAAATTATTATGATAATACCTCAATTGAGAATATTATATTTTGGTATTTTTACCAATTTGTAAATTTTATTTCTTGTTTATGGACAATGTTTTTATATTTTTGGTTTTTCTTTTGTTTTTGTATGATAATTATACTAGTAAAAGAAAATGAAAAATATTTTTGTATTTTTTTTATGTTTTTATAAAGAAAATATTCACAAATGTAAACACAAATTTCCAAACGTAACGAAATTCGTTTCACAGTCTCCCCGGCAACGGCGCCAAAATTTGGTTTCGGGAGTTACGAACTTTTCTTTTTATGTGTCAATAAGTAAATAGAAATATAAATACACAAAAAGGATCAGAACCCGCGAGATCAAGATAACCGGAATCAGTATAGGGTGTCTCCGGGTCGTTATGTCCCAACGAGGCTGAAATGGAAAATCGCAAGACGATTGATGATTTGTGTTTGGATGTCACAAGGAATGATTTGGCACTAAAATTTATAACAATAAGCAAAAACACATAAAAATAGCAAAGAGAATAAGCTAGAACAAGAATCAAAACTAGGAATGACAAAAACACTTTAAAACTTTTAAACTAAGACACAAAAATAAGCTCAAATAAACTTAAGACAAGTTAAATAAGCTAAACTAACTCTAAATAAGCAAATATAAAAAGCAATTAAGCTAAATTTAACAAGATAAACACAACAGTACTAACAACAGTACTAACAGTTTTAACTACCAGTACTAACTTGGAGTTAGTACTGCTAGGCTAAAGTTAGTACTGTTAGCTTAAGGTTAGTACTGCTAGGCTAACAAGACTTAAAGAATTAATAAATAAATAAACAAGCTAAAACAGAAGTTCACCTAACCTTAATAAGCACTTAGTAATTGGAATAAGCAAGAAAAATAAACTAAAATGATAACTAAGCTAGAAAACTAAAACTTATAAACTGTTGAGAATACTTTAAAAAGGAAAAGAAGCTTAAATAAGCAAACAGTAAAGGAAAATGGTTTAATCTACTCTAAAAAGCTGAAACAATCTTTAAATAAGCTGAAATAATAAGCTGATAAGCTAAAATGAACAAACAGTACTAACAGTTTTAACTGACAGTACTAACTTAAGTTAGTACTGCTAGTGTAAGTTAAAACTGTTAGTGTAAGTTAGTACTGTTATCTTTGAAATTCCAGAAAATGAACTAGCAGTACTAACTGTAAGTTAGTACTGGTAGCTTTAAGGTTAATACTGCTCAAAAAGTGAACTAGCAGTATTAACTTATAACTAACAGTTTTAACAAGTGAACTATCAGTACTAAGTAAGAAAGTAAAGTAAACACTTTTCAACTAGCAAATAAGCAAAATAAGCACTTAAAACAGTTCTGCAGAAAATAAGAACAATAAGGAAAAGAAAAACTTACAACACCCTTGCTCAAAACAGGGTCAAACAGAGAATCTACAAGCTCTAGCTTGTATAAAACAAGCTAGTGAGAGTCCATAAGCCCATCCAGAACTGGCTTATCATCCAAAACATAAGCTGTGGTATATTTGAGAGTGATATTTGTGATTTTCTCTTTACTACTTAACTTTTTCTCTTTACTTAATGAAAACAGCTTATGAGTAAGCTGTGGTGAGATGATTTTAAACACAAAACAATATGATTAAGAAACTTAACACTGGTATTGTAAATTGACTTACAAACTTCAAACTTGCATTAAAACTTGGAAATGTTACAAAGCTGAAAGTAAAAGCTGTAAGTTACTTTGAAATTTAAGCTTAAGATTAAAAATTAATTAGTTGCTAAGAAAACTAAAAACTAGATTACAAAAAAACTCTATTTTATAGCCGAAGTCTTGGACTTGTAGCTTGTGCTTCTTTTGGAGAACAAAAACGAAGTGTAGCTTGTTGTATGTGAGGTGAATCCAAAGGCAAATCCCAGTTCCCCCCCCTTCCCCCTCCTTGATTCATTTGCGCTTCTTTGAGTTAAACTAGCCATTGAAGATACTTTGGGGAATGGTGAGGGATTGCCAACATGGCTTTTAAACATACTGGGTGGTGGTAGTAGGAGTGGAATGACATGATTTGGCTAGGGAGGAGAAGGATTTTGTCCAGAGGAGAAGGTAAGGGGCGAACATACCATTTGTAACTGGGTATTTGGGGCGGGAAAGAAGACTTTTTGGGGGAGTTAGCAGTTTGGTCCCCTGAAGATGTATAACTTAAATGCAATATCTACTCGGTTGGCAACTTTGACCCTTGTCTTTTTAATCTTTTGTAATACAACTTTAGGCTTGGCAGTTTTAGCCCCTCAAGTTGTATTTTCTTCATTTTGATGACTTTTGACTTTGCCTTCTTCTACACCGTGCTTGGAATTGCTTGCTTTTGGCTTTCTTTTTGCTCTTTTTCTTGAATATCCGTTTCCTGCACAATACAAATGCAAACATACAAATACAATGTATTTTTGGTACGTTTTTAGTCATTTAGGTTCGCTTAATACGAAAAATGGTATGTGTAATTAAACACATATCAGGATCAATTTGGTAGCCCAATTGCTGTTGCTCTTATATGTCTATCTGATAGGAGGAAATTTAACTGGTCTAGTTACATTTTTAAGGGGATGGTTAGTAACATAGGCAATGCCAAAAAGTTTTTAATGTATCCTAGATTTTTTTAAACCATTTTGGCCATAGAAACTAGTAATACAACACCATATAAAGTGTTCAAGCTATCTAGTAAATTTTTTGCTAATATGAAGCTCAACTTTGAGGGGCAACCTATGCCACTTTTAGTTGCTATGCTTTCTCAAGCAGGTAAAGGTGCAGGGGTAGATACACAAGTTGTCCCACCACCCATACCTAAAACTATTTTTGAGCCTATGCCTGAATTTGACCAACCTCAAGACCATGTGTCTACACCTCCAAGACCACCAACTTCTGACCCTTTAACTTCTACCAATGTGGAAGATGAACCTTTGGGAGGTTCTTTCCATGCATCTCCTCCAAGGTCCACTCAAGCTTCCCTTGCAGGTCACACTTCAGGAGGTGTAGAGTATCCTATTACTCTAACTGATTTGTCCTCTGTAGTTTCTACTCTTGTGCAGAAAGTAAATTCTTTGGAAACTGAGCTCAAGGCACACAAGAAGCTGTTTAAGGATGTGGTGGGAAAGTTGGTCAAAGAAGTCAAAGCAATGGAAGTGAAAATCAAGATAAAGAAAAGGAAGGTGGTTATGAGTGATTCTGACAAAGAAGATGGAGGAGAGCAAGATGTGGATCTGGATGCTCTACATGCATTGGCTAATGCAGCTGTGACTGTTGATTCCACTAAATCTCCTGGTGGTGCTTCTAGCAATCCAGCTGCTTGTTCTTATGATCCTACTAGTGATGTTCCTACTACTGATGTTCCTACTGATGTTCCTTCTAGTGTTGCTCCTCCTGGTGCTTCAACCGTTTCTCCTGGTAGCACAACTGTTCCTACCAGTAGTTCTGTTCCTGCTGCTGAAACGATTTTTGCTAGGAGTGGTACTACAACTGCTACTCCTTCATCACCTGTCAAAGATGCCAAAAAGGGAAAAGGTGTTGCTGTTGAAGAACCTACTCTAACTCAAGATAAGACTTTCAAGCAATTAAAAGAAGAAAGACTAGGTTAGGAGGCTGCTCAAAGATTACAAGCTCAAGAACTAGCAGATTTGGAAAAGCAAAGAGCCGAATCTCTTATGAAGGATGCTAATTTAGCTAGGCAGATGTCTCAAGACTTTGAGATGACTGAAGACCAAAGAAAGAGATAGCAAGAGGTTCTTGCATATGCTGCAAATTACTCAGATGCTACTTGGGATATAATTTTGGCTCATCTTTAAGCAAATCCAGACTTATCTTCCATAATTTTCGGGGTAGATTTTACTGATGATGATTTTGCAGCAAAGATGGTTGCTTTGGTCAATTCTCGAAGAAAAGAACTTGCTGAACAACGGGCTCAAGAACGGAGGGATGGGCCTATGACACCAGCTCAGCTCAGGTAATATATATGAACTTATGTAAAGAATCAAGGTCCTGCTGTATACACTACTGGTTGGACTATGGCTCAAGTTCGAAAACTATCTCTTGAACAGCTTCAAGAAGAGTTTGATAAGATTCAAAGAGCTGTTGCATTCACAAGGGGTCTGAAAAGAGATGGTAGTCCAATGACTACTGCCTTTTCAAAGAAACTCAAGCCTGGTGATGTTGAAGTAGACGTTGAAGCTCCTTCTCAAGATTTTTCATGAGAGAAAGTTGATGTTCCTTTTCATTCTCAGAATATTTCAGAAGCTCAAGCTGAAGTTCCTTTTAAGGAAGCTTCAGTAGAGGATGTTGAAGTTCCTTCTAACATTGCTTCTAAAGCATAACAAACTGCCTCCTCACTCAAGAAGGTTGGTACCAAGAAGAAGCTATTAGGCAGAAAAGGTATTCATACTTCTCAATCTACCATTCCAATTGAAGAAGGAGATCCTGACGCTGAACACAAATTGTGCATTAAGTATGCTTCTGATGAGGATTCTGCTTCTGATTGTGATACACCTGTTCATTTATATGCTGTTGTTGACTATGAGTTATTGCCTACGGGGTTAGGATCGATCAATGCCATCTAAAGACTAGACAACTCTAGCAAGTACTTCACAAGTCTTAGGGAAATCCTTCACTTGGTCACTAGAGCAGACTTGATGACAATTTATGGCCGCGTGATGATGTTTTATCAAGATAAGAAAGCTGAGGGAGTTGGTCTTGTTCTTTGGGGAGATCTTCGCATTTTGATAGATTTACCTGAAGTGAATGATGGTAGTGAGTTTTGGAAGAACCAACACACCTGGAGTATTCAAAACTAAAAGCTATATTCTTTTTCTGGTGTTCATGTGTTGGAAACAGTTAGTGGACTGGTTATACATATGTTTGTAGACAAGAAGTATCCCCTCACTATAAACCTTATCGAAAGGATGCTCGATCATCAGCTGGAGATTTGTCATGGAACAGTGGGTAATGAAATTACCACTGCGGTTCAGTTGATTGCTTTTCTCAAGAAACAAATTTCTGATTCCAAGCGTCCTAAGGTTCATGAATGGTACTGTTAAGTTTCTTATATATCATAAATCTTTTTGCTATTTAAAATATATTTTTGATATATAAAGTTTTTATGTAGAACCTCTATACTTATTAGCTTTATGTACCGTATGCCTAAACATTTTTGTGTGTTGCACCAAGTTTTGATATGGATAACAGTTTTTGCATGATGCTTGGTGTTTTGCAACACAGTTTTGTACAAAAGAGAAAATTTCTAGGGTTTGTGTTGGTTAACCACCACACAACAAATGATTTCTTTCTTTTAGTGTTCAACTCACCATTGTTCTCCAGACAAGAAAGAGTTGATTCACCATGAGGGTACGGCTCTGGTGTGATTCTCAAATCCGTTGATAGCTTTAATAGTTTGCTCAAAACTATAGGGTATTTAACTCACCCATGCTTCTTTTGCTGAGAGTTAAAATGGTCATCAATCCACCATGGATAATGCCCTTATTGGGAACCAAAGGATTGGCTAGTCCAAACGCAAACGGCTTTTGGTAAAGACTTAACAAATCCGTTGATAGCTGACAATTTGCTAAAAATTGTAGGGTAATCAACTCACCTTGTTATCACAACAAAGAGTTGGCTAGTCCTGAGCAAACGGCTACAGGTAAAGACATATAAAATCCGTTTATGGCTATGATGATTTGCCAAAAATCATTAGGGTATTCCAATTCACCATTGATTCATGTTCTAAGAGTTGGACTGGTTACTAATTCACCAGGGTGATGTCATGATTCCACCAAAGCATTAGCTAGCCCAAGAGTGAGTTACTTGGTAAAGGCTTATTAAATATACTCATGTAGCTGAGGTGGTTCCAAAGTCTGGTAGATGGTCAAGTTTTCCGCTGCTTCTTCACGTTGCTTGCCTTTTGATGATTTACATTCAACAAGTCTTTTGATGTATCGTTCCAAGGCTATAAAGACCAATCTGTTTAACACAAGATCTGCTCAATGTTCAATGCTCATCATCATTAGTCTCTTAAAGGTGTTTGTATGAAGAAATACAGATATGTGCAGAAGTTTCATGTGTTCAAGTTAAGACTCAAGCAGATTGGATGTTGTTGTAAAGTTCATATTTCAATCCTTAATGTTCAAGTTTGAAGATCTATCTAGAAACTGGAAATTAACTTAGTTAAATTCCAGTTTAGGGGAGGATTGTTAGGAATATTGTAATAGTTAGTTACTACTAGCAGGTATGTAGTTCCTACTGGTAAGGATAACTTCATAGTTAGTACTGACAGACCAAATATGGTTCCTGCTGGTAGAACAATAGTTAGTCCTGGTAGTATTATAGCTGGTCCGGGTTAGTAGTATAGTTAGTTAGTAATAAGGATATGCTTGAGCTATCTTAGGAAATGATAGTGCATATCTCTTTGACGCGTTTTGTGTAACAGGCTGTTAGGGTTTCAATAGTATTTAAGAAACCCATCCCACAACCATAAAGGACAGATCTGAAAAACACGATTCTCATTGTTAATGAATAGAAATCCATAGAAGGATCTTTTAGTATTGTTCTTCGTATAGGCTTTATCTAATTTCCGCATAGACATTAGCTTTGTTTAGCAAGAGTCTCTCTTATGATTAGCTTGTGATTACATAGGTTAATCACCATCCTTAACAGGCAGTAAAGATCTATCTAGAGTGGGATCCAGCACGCTGCGTTGGTAATCGGAACATGCCGTGTGGATAAAGGTTCTGTGGCTCATGATGTTAGTCATTGTGAAGTAAACTTCCAAATGCAAGGTACAAAGACTTTGGGAGTGTCCAAGTTCATTGACCGGTGATTTACCTCCGGGTCGAGACCGCAATGGTGATGCGGTTGGTGACCGCAGATACCAAAAAGGAAGACAAGTCCGGGTGTACGGACAAATAATCGTAAATCATTACCCCTACATAAATCGCATAATTTTTGCAAATGAGGGATGAATATGCAAAATAATATTTTCTAAACCATTTATTATGGCATGCCGTTGTATGCGATGTTTTTACCAAGTCATGGCTTAATCAAGAAATTATATTGTTTCCTGTTGAAACAAATTTTTTTGTTTTTGAAAATGTATACCAAATATGGTAAACACCGAGTAAGGAAGCAGGGCCGCGACATAATTTTTGGAGCGGACCATAAATATAAAGAAGGCGGGCCGCAACATAATGTTTGGTATGGACCAAAAATATTAGGAAGCTAGGCCGCGACATAATTTTTGGAGTGGACCATAAATATAAAGAAGCCGGGCTGCGACATAATGTTTGGTACGGACCGGAAATATAAGGAAGCTGGGCCGCGACATAATTTTTGGAGCGGACCATAAATATAAAGAAGCCGGGCCGTGACATAATGTTTGGTACGGACCGGAAATATAAGGAAGCTGGGCCGCGACATAATTTTTGGAGCGGACCATAAATATAAAGAAGTCGGGCCGCGACATAATGTTTGGTACGGACCGGAAATATAAGGAAGCTGGGCCGCGACATAATTTTTGGAGAGGTTGGGCCGCGACACATTATTAAGAGGCCGGACCTACCCATGACGGAAGTCGGGCTCACGGACAAAAATATAAGAGTCCCTTTAAAATAATCTTTGCAAAATAATGTTTGCATAATAATATTTACAAGTAAGAGATAATTGCAAATAAGGAAAAAGATGTGAATCTTTTTATCAAATTAAAAAATATTGGTAATATCTTGTTACCAATTAAAAAAAATACAGATAACATCTTATCAAGTTTTAAAAATATTGGTAATATTTTTTTACCAATTTAAAAAGATATGTAAAATATCTTTATCAAATTAAAAAATCCATTTGACAAAAATTGCCATTCGTGATACTGCATAGTTACAAAGCATTTGACGTAGATTACTATACCATAGAAGGTAATGGCCGGAGTATTGACTCTCTTAATAACAGCTTCCGCGCACTCATTGATTGATCACGGAAAACAAAGAGTACGGTGCGGCTTTTACAGACGGGGTGTAACAGCCTAAGCGAGCGACACAAGAGGTTCATGACCTATACATGTGTGCTTTATTTGATGCAATTCATGACAGTCTAGAAAAATAAACATTTGTAGCCTTTGACTTTGTAATGAAAAGCAGTGATCCAGTGGATTAAATATATATATTCAATTATTCAAAAAACGTGTTACGAGGAAGTTTGCGAACAAGAGGATAGTCGGAACACGGGCCGGATACAAAAGGATAAATCATATAGCAATCGCTTATTATGAAGAAAACATGAAAGATAAAACGTCCAATTTGAAAGCGAGTAAATTCCAACTCACGGATGTTATTATTGTTCTCTTTCTCTGATTTATCAAATGGAAAACAAGTATCTATATCTTGTTTAAGCTACCTTCAAGATATTTGCAAATGTTTGTTATGATGCCAAAAATACACAAATGGTAATGTAACCATAAGATATACACGACTTAGTTTTCTCACGGCACTCAAACATTAAGGGCAACTCAAGAATTCACATGCAAGCATTTATAAAGGTTATGTGTTGGAAAAAGGGGATAGATAAGATTGGGTCAGAATTCAATTTTGTTGCAAGTTAGACATAGCTTCTTGTATCATCTTCAAAAAATAGAAGATATCGACTAAATATAAATGAGTTACTTTATCAAATATTGACTTGTATCATGTCAAATAATATAGGTTTTTGACCAAGAGTGCCTGGTAATGCAGGTCTTTGACCAAAGGCATATTTTGCTTCGACCAAAAAGGTGATGATCTTAAAAATTTTTGAGGCGATTTTATTTAAAAACCACATCAAGTCTAATGATTTGGTGAATCAGGTTTTTATGCATGAAAAAATGTGCAACGAGTAAAAAACAAAAATGCGAAGGTTTTAGATTTACCGACTTCTGGAACGGAACTGATTTTTGCTTTTCGATAATATGAGAACACGAAACATAGTTTATTTAGGGTCCCATGGATGGCGCCAACTTGTTGATGCATAATTTGGTCGGGCCAGTCCTGACGACTCTCCTGGTGCCGTTCGTCGTCTTCCCAGGCCTTAAATAGTGCTGCCAACAAAGAAGAACCGGTTAGAAGGGGACCCGAGGCCGGAGCCCGGGTTCCACCCTCCGACGGTCAAGTCAGAATAGTATAAGCATGTTATATAAAGAAGTGGTAGAGAATAACCTGTCAAAGGAGGATGATCCTACCCTTCTATATATAGTGTATGGATCAGGGTTACATAGGATGTGAGCCACCCTTTTATCGGGTTTGGCCCATTGGGTCCGGCCCATTCTGGACTATACACCAACATGTCCCCCAGTATAGTATGATATGGTTCTTGATCATGTTATGCTATACATCCTCAGCAAGTAAGCCCATAATAGTATAAGTAGCCGGGTCGGTCCACACTATACGTCATCAGTCACTATTTCTAAATTTCTTCACTTATATAGAAAACGAGTCAGTATGCTCTCGTTTCACTGCGGGACGATTAGCGAGTGCCGTTTTGAGCTGGCGGAAACAATAAGTTGCATTAAGCTATGTACAAAACAGAAAGTTAAATGGGCCACCTCATGATAATGATGACATATACAAAGGGAAAAAAATTGGTTTACTTTTTTAGTCTACTCATCGTTTATTCAGTGACTTACGCTGTTCCAAACACACCTTAACAATACAATAGCCTTAGTAATTCTGGGTACTTTGCTTTCAGATATAGGTGTAACCAAGCAAACTCAGTTTACTATAGCTTCTTATCCAGTCCTTGAGAAGCGAATGTGTTGTAGGACCAACGTTCACTTCCTATATCAACATCATCAATAAACCATGTGAGTATCATTACAACTTCAAAACAAAACAAAAACAAAGTAACTCCAAATAAACATATCAGATACGATGTGGTGATATTTCAATTTCATTAAACATACAATTATCATTGAGCTATACGCGGCGGGGTGTTGGCAACATTGCATACCACATATTCAGTTTTGCATTTTGTAGTTGTGACCAAGATTGTAAGCACTGGATGTGCAAAATACTAAAGTAGGTCATGGATCATGGAAATTAAAGAGATTGATAAACCCAATAGATTATAATTTCCAATTACAATTTTGTATCAATAAAGTTGAGATTCACTATCATCAGATCTATGTGAAATTAGATAGCCCACAACTCAATGCCTGGTACTAAAGCACAGCTAGTAGCAATTTATGTTTGCAATTTGCACCATAAACTTGATGAATGTAGTAGCTCAGTACTTACTCATACATTGGTGCAAGCTTCTTTGTACCTTGGGTTTGATGCTGCTATTTTATGGATTGGGGAGGTACGTATTTTTATTAATAAGATTTAGTAACTTCTATAAACGCGAACTATATCATTATGACAAAATTTACAAACTATTTTTGGCCTGATAATAATAGTAGTGTATATAATTGCTTAATGTTGACTATGTCTATGTATATCAGGGACTTACCTTACATCAACTGCACGAAGCCAAGCAATTAGCATTATTGGTATACCCATTCATGGTATTGCTAGCTGCAATAAACAAAGCACTTGGTTACCTCTTCTCTGTTAAACGAGGCTGAAATGGAAAATCGCAAGACGATTGATGATTTATGTTTGGATGTCACAAGGAATGATTTGGCACTAAAATTTATAACAATAAGCAAAAACACTTAAAAATAGCAAAGAGAATAAGCTAGAACAAGAATCAAAACTAGGAATGACAAAAACACTATAAAACTTTAAACTAAGACAAATAAACTTAAGACAGATAAATAAGCTAAGCTAATTCTAAATAAGCAAATGCAAAAGCAATTAAGCTAAATTAAACAAGGTAAACATAACAGTACTAACAACAGTACTAACAGTTTTAATGTACCATAGTACTAATTGAGTTGGTGTAGCGGCTGTTGGGTTATATGTTACGTGCTTGTTAGCTTAAGTTAATACTGCTAGGCTTATAAACACAGAAGAAGCAGAAATAAGCAAATAAACTAAAACAGATAATTATAACTATCCCTAATAAAGCAATTTGTAAAATGGAAATAAGCAACTAGATAACTAGAAATGAGACTCATTAAGCTAGAAAACTCAAATAACTTATAAACTGTTGAGAATACTTTAAAAAGGAAAAGAAGCTTATAATAAGTTAAAAACAGTTAAAGACAAATGGTTTTAATCTACTCTAAAAGCTGAAACAATCGGTAAATAGCTGAGAATAAATAAGCTTGATTGAAGTAAATATGAAACAAAACTATGTACTAACAGTTTTAATGAAGTACTCTATAACTTAAGTTAGTACTGCTAGTGTAAGTTAAAACTGTTAGTGTAAGTTAGTACTGTTATCTTTGAAATTCCAGAAAATGAACTAGCAGTACTAACTTGGAGTTAGTACTGGTAGCTTTAAGGTTAATACTGCTCAAAAAGTGAACTAGCAGTATTAAATTATATCTAACAAGATGTAATTCTCAAGGTGAAACTCTAGTAGTACTAAAGTAGAAAGTAAAGTAAACACTTTTTACTAGACAAATAAGCAAAATAAGCACTTCAAACAGATCTGCAGAATAAGGAAACAATAAGGAAAGAAAATCTTACAACACTCCGCTTGCTCAAAACAGGGTCAAACAGAGTGATATGTCTACAAGCTCTAGCTTGGATAATACAAGCTGTGAGAGTCCATTAAGGCCCATCCAGAACTGGCGTTTATCCTCCAAAACCTAAGTGTGGTATATTTGTGAGTGATACTTGTATGATTTTTCTCTAACTACTTAACTTTTTGATGTTTTCCTTAATGAAACAGCCTATGAGTGAGCGTGATGAGAACAATTTTTGAACACAAACATATCTAGATTGAGAAACTTAAGCTGACTGGAAAAGATTGTAGAAATTCGATTTAAGAAAGAGGACTCAAATTGCATTAAACTTGAAAGTTTTTACAAAGCTGAAAGTAAAAGCTGTAATGGACTGGAAAATTAGTAAGTTATTCTAAGATTAACTAGTCATTTTTTGTTTTCTTCTCAATGGCTTACGCTCAAAAAAGACTCTATTTATAGCCGAAGTCTTGGTCTTGCAGCTTGTGCTTCTTTGGAGAGCAAAAACCGAAGGGTGTTGTTGTGTGAGGTGAATCCAAAACAAAATCCAAGGCCTTTGATTTCATTTGTGCTTCTTTGGAGTCAATCTTAGCCATTGAAGATACTTGGGAAAGGTGAGGGATTGCCAACAATGGTTTTATACAACTGGGGGGTGGTAGTAGGGTGGATGAAATGATTTTGGCTAGGGAGAGAAGTGGTTTTGCAGAGGAGAAGGTATGGGGCGCCTTACCAGTTGTAACAGGGTTTTGGGGCGGGAAAGAAGACTTTTTGGGGGAGTTAGCAGCTTGGTCCCCTGAAGATGTATAACTTAAATGCAATATCTACTTGGTTGGCAACTTTGACCCTTGTCTTTTTAATCTTTTGTAATACAACTTTAGGCTTGGCAGTTTTAGCCCCTCAAGTTGTATTTTCTTTAAGCGGATGACTTTAGACTTTGACTTGACTTGGTCCTTTCCTTCCCGTGCTTGGATTTGTTTGGTTTTGGCTTTCTTTTTGTTCCTTTTCTCTGAGATATATCCGATTTCCTGCACAATACAATGCACAACAACACGTATATTTGGCAGTTTTTGTCTGTTTTGGTTTTTTGTTATTTAAGCTATTTTGAAGTAAAAGATAATTTTGTGTAATTAGGAATAACAAAAATCTAAAGTCACATCTTATATTGTTCAAATATATGTCGACGACATTTATTTTGGTTTCCACAGGTAAAAAATTGTGTGATGATTTTCAAAAATCATACACGACGGTTTTGAGTGCGTTGTAGGGGAGTTAAAACTTCTTTTGGGTCTTCAAGTAAAAACAATGGAAGACGGAATATTTTCAATCAATCCAGTATATCAAGGAGATGTAAAGAAGTTCGGTTGAAGTTTCCAACAAACCAGACGCCGATGTCAACGGAGATCAAGCTCATTAAGGACGATGAAGCCGACTCCGTGGATAGCTCTAAATATCGAGGTATGATTGGTAGTTTACTTTATTTAACCGCAAGTAGGTCGGATGTTATGTTTAGTGTTTGCTTATGTGCTCGTTTCTCAAGAAACTACTAAGATACCATTTTGAGCCGTTTAAGCGTATATTTAGGTATATTAGAGAAACTACACACTTAGGATTATGGTATATGAAAGGAACCGGAATAGAAACTATAGTTTATGCTGACTTCGACCACGTGGGCGATTACGTTGTTCGTAAAAGCACTAGTGGAATTCGTACGTTCATGGGATGTTGTTTGACATCTTGGTTTGCTAAGAAACAAACGGCCCTTGCTATCTCCAAGGACCGAAGCCAAATACGTCTCCACCGGGAAGGCATGTCAACAAGCACTATGGATGAAAACAAGCTCTCATCGACTACGGCATACGCCTCGACGACGTTCCGATTATGTGCGACAATAGAGGCGCCACCGACTTAAGTAAAAACTGTACAAACACTCTAGAACTAAACAAATAGAAATTCGTCACCACTTTCTACGCGATAACGTCCAAAAGGGCAACATCTTTATCGAGAAAGTTGCATCCGAAGACAATATAGCCAATATATTGACATGGCCTTTAAAACATGAAGTATTTAATTATTTAGATTGGTATTAGGACTGGACGGGATACTTATCCATGGATAGTGATCCTCCATACTCCCAATAATAATCGTAAGCAGAGATCTAATGAAGTAATTAATCATTATTCAAAAGATATTAATTCTCATTTCATGTTCCAATTACAAACTTCCAATCATAAACATAATCGAGATTAGAATTTTTACTAGATAAATAAAATATCTATAATATCAATAAAATGACCATAGATATTTTCAAAATCTACATGTATGGTCAATACATGAAATTACAAAATCGATTGAAAAGGACGAAAAGAACAATCATTGAATTACAACTCACACTTATGTTGACGATGTTTTGTTGAGTCTAAATGTTCATAAATGATTGTGTATTAGTAATAGTCAAACTAATGCTAAAAGTTAACACACTCCTAGTAGGATCGACCACGTTGAAATTCCATCGGGAAATTCATGACAAGTTGCACGGTTCACTCAAAACTTGGACGTCGACTCCAAGAATTATATCACACATTCCTAACATTATTAAACATAGTTAATGATTAAAGAAAAATATTATCATTTGTATAAACCTTTTCTAATCAAATGATTTAAGTTAACACATGATTAATTTTAAGCTAGTTATATTAATCATGTAAAACAAAATAAGATTAACCATAAGTGGAAACAATCTTTCCAAATATTTCCAAATCTAGAAAATCTTTTCTTATTGGTGATAAAAAATATTTTGTTCTAGAAGAATCTAATAAACTAGTTTTATTAAGTACAAAACAATATTTTGTATAGATTTGAGGTTAATCATAAAATGACAAATATTGTCCCAGCTCCCCCAATGGATCCACCTAATACACTAGACGGATCTAGCTATGGTGGATCCATGGGTCACAGCTTACCACTGTTTAGGATAACATTTGAATTTCAAAGGCTTTCTTATAAATAGCAACCCTAAGCTTTTTTGACAAATATTTTTCACATACATCTTTTATCTTTTATATTCTTTGATCATTATACTTGTTACATAATCCATTACAAGTGACCAACTCATTCCACTCTTTAGTGATGAACACTTATGAAGACATCAAGCTTCAAGTGTTAATAGTTTAGTTGTGTCATCACGATTGTGATAATCATTCATCTTGTATTTCTTGTGTTGTGTGTTGTGTATATCATATGTGTATGATAAGTTAGTATTTAGGCCACAAAATACATAGTGTGTTAGATTAGTTCTATCTCGAAGTAGAACTCGGTATTTAGCTTAGTACCGGAAAAAGTGTAAGCGACGGGTATAGTTTTCTCGGCCTAAAGGGAGCTTGTTGACATAGTAAAGATAACTCTCAAGTTCGGTACCTAGGGAGTGGAGTAGGGCGAAGAGGAGCTTCGTAGCTGAACCACTTTAAATGATTGTGTCATCAGTTTGATCTTTCTTATCTTTACTTGTTCATACTTTATAGATTACTTATTTACTTAATGCATCGCTATCATATATACTTGTGTATATCTCTTGAGTTCACATAAGTCGACAATCTAAGTTTTATTTTAAAACGGTAAAAACTATTCAACCCCCCTTCTAGTTTCCATAATTGGTATCAGGAGCCAAGGTCACCCAAGATCTTTAACATATATTGTACATTAAAGCTTGAATCGATCTATGGCATTGGATAAATATATAGAAGGTCAATCTATGTAAAGACCACCACTTTTTGAAAGTGATCATTTTATATATTGGAAAAATAGATTTGAAACTTATGTGAAAGAAAAAGATTTAGATCTTTGGCATATTATCTTGAATGGTGATTTTCCACCGCTTGCCAGAAACAAAGAAACCCAAATTTTAGAGGTTGTTCCTTTCGAAGAACAATCCGATGATCTCAAAAAGAAACTTGATAAAAATAATGAAGCTAAAATGGTTCTTTATAATGCTTTACCTAAAAAGGAATACGAAAGAATTTTTATGTGTAAAATGGCTAAAGATATTTGGCAATCGTTATTAATGACACATCAAGGTAATAGCCAAGTAAAGGATAATAAAATTAATCTTCTTGTTCAACAATATGAACAATTTACTATCTTTGAAAAAGAATCTATTGATAGTGGTTTTGCTAGATTTAACACTATTATTACTAGTCTTAAAGCTCTTGATGAAGGTTTCTCTAGCAAGAACTATGTTAGAAAGTTTCTTAGGGCTCTACATCCTAAATAGAGAGCAAATGTCACGGTGATTGAAGAATCAAAAGATTTGTCACCAGTAGCTCTAGACGAGCTTATCGACAATCTAAAAGTACATGAAGTAGTCATGGAAAAGGATTCTGAAATCTATAGAGGCAAAAAGGAAAGAGTTAAGTCCATTGCCTTGAAAGCTAAGAAAGAGTCTAGTGATGATGAAACTTTGACATCCGGAAGTGATGACGAAGAATATGCTATGGCCGTAAGGAACTTTAAAAAGTTCTTTAGAAGAAAGGGTAAATTTGTTAGGCAAACAAGAGAAGAAAAGAAGTCATTCCGACAAAGGGATGAGAAGAAAGGGAAGAGTGATTGGAAATGCTTTAGATGCGGTGATCCAAATCATCTCATTGGCGATTGTCCAAAACCAACTTGCAACAAAGATCAAAAGGCCTTTATTGGAGGTTCTTGGAGCGATAGCGAAAATGACGCCGAAGATAAAACTAACGATGAAATTTGTGTCATGGATCAATCGTCAAATGAGGTAACTCTTAACTCCTCTTATTATAGTGATAATACATCTTCTCTTGATAATGATACTATGCAAATAGAATACGATAGCTTATGCGAAATTAGCCTAAAAATCATTAACAAGAATAGAACTTTGAAAACTAAAAGAGATCTTTTAGAATTGAACGAGAAAATTAAGAAACTTGAAAGAAGCAAAGAAATTGATATTGCGTGTAAGTCATGTAAAGAACTTAAATTGGAAAACGCTAAACTTAAGGAAACTCAAGTTAAGTTTGTAAAATTTGATAAAAGCGCTAATTCACTAAGAGAAATGTTAAATAATCAAAAGTCATCTAGTTGTAAAATAGGTCTAGGATTTGATAGTAATAAAGCGTCAACAAGCGAAACCAAACCTATGAGTTTTGTTGGATCGTCCGCTAAAAAAGCAATGGACGGATCCACCATAAAGGCACACAGATCCACCATACCTAAATCCGTGAGTCGCATGAGTGGTGAAAAATTGACAGAACACGTTTTTCGTCCATCCATGTCTTCTAGATCGGATTTTGTTATTACTAAGAAGAAACTAATACATAATAGAATTGATGAGTCAAAGAAACCGTCTTTAAAACCATCACTTAAAAGCGGTATAGGTTATGTCAAAACTAAATCTAGATCGAAAACACCTCCGCCTAGGAGAAATATCTCTTCCCAATCAAGATACAACACACCTCAACCTAGAAGAAACTCTAGAGAACCAATTCATCAAAATTTCTATCCTATGAATTGGAACAACCAACAAAGTTAAGGCTTTGTACATATGGGAAATTGTATCCCATTTCAATATCCCAATCAATTGCAACAAATGCAAGGGATGTACAACACTAACATTTTCGAACCCATGAGATATTGGGGACCAAATGCTTGAATTTGTTTTTGTTGAATTAGGTATGCTTGAGAACATGCTTGGAACCGGATGAATGGATCCAAGATAGTGGTTGCTCCAATCATATGATCGGTAACAAAATTCTTGTCTCTACCTATAAAGCATACGACGGAGGTAATGTTGTCTTTGGAAGTAACTTAAAAAGGAAAGATCACAAGCAAAGGTACGATCTCAAATGACTCTCTTACTATATCTAATGTAGAACACGTAGATAACTTAGCATTTAACTTACTTAGTGTCGGTCAAATTTGCGACAATAAGTGTCAAGTTCTATTCACGAAAGAAGGTAGTGAAATAATTAAAGATGATAAAATCATAGGAAACGGAATTAGGAAAAATGGTCTATACGTAATGAAATTAGAAAATAAGTCTCAAGACAAATTATGTCTCGCCACGGTAGTGGATAACTCTACCTTATGGCATAGAAGACTTGGTCATGCAAATATGTGGTTAATTCAATCTTTATCATCTAAAGAATTAGTTTGAAACTTACCTAAGCTAAAATATGATAAAAAAATTGTGATGCTTGCAAAATTAGGAAGCCAGTTCATGCAAGTCATAAAGCTAAAAATATGGTCTCTGCTAAAAGATGTTTAAAATTATTACATATGGACTTATTTGGTCCGTCGTCAATTAAAAGCTATGGATGGAATTTGTACACCTTAGTAGTAGTAGATGATTATTCTAGGTACACATGGACTAGATTTCTAAAAACTAAAAATGAAGCCTTTGAGAAATTTGAAATATTAAGTAGGAAAATTTAAAACCAACTAGGTAGCTTTATAGTAGCTATTAGAATGGATCATGGTGGGGAATTTGATAATGAAGTACAATTCGGAGCTTATTGTGATGCACAAGGCATTACTCATAATTTCTTGGCTCCACGTACTCCGCAATCAAATGGGTTAGTAGAAAGAAAGAATAGAACCTTACAAGAGATGTCTAGGACTATGCTTAACGAACAATCCATTCTAGAAAAGTTTTGGTGTAATGCCGTTGATACGTTAACTTGTATACTAAATAGAATATTAATTCGACCAATACTAGGAAAAACCCCTTATGAAATATTTAGAGGTAGGAAACCCTCTTTAGAATATTTTAAAGTATTTGGAAGCAAGTGTTTCATTTTAAATACTAAAGACTATCTAACCAAGTTTGACCCAAAGTCATACGAAGGTGTTTTTCTAGGATATTCTCAAAATAGTAAAGCCTATATAGTATTAAATAAACATACAATGAAAGTCGAAGAATCACTCAACGTGACATTCGATAAAAGTCCTCCTCCTACCAAATTATCACCATTAGTTGATGATGATTTTAGTGAAGAAGTTAAAAATAATACTAAAGTAGTAAATAATAATAATGAAGAAGATGAGTCGATAAAAGTTGATGAAGTCGTTAACATTAAGGAGTCCAAAAATCATCCATTAGATCAAGTCATAGGAAATCTTAATCAAAGAACCCTAAGGTCTCAAGCCTAAAATCATAGTAGTTTCTTTTGTTTTATATCTACAATAGAACCTAAAAATATCAATGAGGCCTTAAAAGATGAAAGTTAGGTTATAGCTATGCAAGAAGAACTGAATCAATTTATAGCTAATGATGTTTGGGATTTAGTCCCTTTACCCATGAGTCAATCCATCATAGGAACAAAATGGATCTTTAGAAATAAATTAGATGAAAATGGTATAGTGTCTAGAAATAAGACTAGGCTAGTGGCACAAGGATATAATCAACAAGAAGGTGTAGATTATGATGAGACATACACTCCAATAGCTAGGTTAGAATCAATTAGAATACTTCTTGCTATTGCTTGTGCAAACGATTTTAAACTATACCAAATTGATATAAAAAGTGCTTTTCTAAACGGTTTTATAAACAAAGAGGTTTACGTTGCTCAACCTCCGGTGTTCATTGACTTTCAAAAACCAAACTATGTTTATAAAATTAAAAAAAGGCTTTGTATGGTCTTAAGCAAGCTCCTAAGGCTTAGTATGATAGACTAAAAGCCTTTTTGATAAAACACGAGTATTCAATGGGAATGGTTGATAATACACTTTTTACTAAGAAATCAAAGTCACATCTTATCATTGTTCAAATATATGTCGACGACATTATATTTGATTCCACGAGTCAAAACTTATGTGATGATTTTGCAAAAATCATGCACGACAAGTTTCAGATGAGTATGATGGGGGAGTTAAACTTCTTTTTGGGTCTTCAAATAAAATAAATGGAAGATGGAATATTTTTCAATCAATCCAAGTACATCAAGGAGATGTTAAAGAAGTTCGGGTTGGAAGATTCCAAACTAACCAAGACGCCGATGTCAACAGAGATCAAGCTCACTAAGGACGATGAAGCCGACTTCGTGGACAGCAAGTAGGCCCACTATTATGTTTAGTGTTTTCTTATGTGCTTGTTTCTAAGAAAATCCCAAGACTACCCATTTAGAAGCCGTTAAGTGTATATTTAGGTATGTTAGAGGAACTACACATTTAGGATTATGGTATCCGAAAGGAACCAGAATTGAAACTATAGTTTATGCCGACTCCGACCACGCAGGCGATTATGTTGATCGTAAAAGCACTAGCAACGTTTGTACGTTCATGGGATGTTGTTTGACATCTTGGTTCGCTAAGAAACAAACGGCCCTTGCTATCTCTATGACCGAAGCCGAATACGTCTCCAGTAGGAAGGCATGTCAACAAGCACTATGGATGAAACAAGCTCTCATCGACTATGATATACGCCTCGATGACATTCCGATTATGTGCGACAATAAAGGCGCCATCGACTTAAGTAAAAACCCCGTACAACACTCTAGAACTAAACATATAGAAATTCGCCACCACTTCCTATGCGATAACGTCCAAAAAGGCAAAATTTCTATCGAGAAAGTTGCATCCGAGGATAATATAACCGATATATTTACTAAGCCTTTAAAACGTGAAGTATTTAATTATTTAAGATTAGGATTAGGAATGATGGAACTTATCATGGATAGTGATTCTCCATCATCTAAAAAATAATTGTAAACGAAAATTAAATGAAGAAATTAATCATTATTCAAAAGATGTTAATTCTCATTATAAGTTCCAACTACAAAACTTCCGATCATGAACATAATCGAGATTAGAATTTTTCTAGATAAAGAAAATATCAATAAGATGACCATATATATTGTAAACATCTACATGTATGGTCAATACATGAAATTACGAAATCGATTGAAAAAGACGAAAAGAACAATCATCAAATTGCAACTCACACTTGTGTTGACGATGTTTTGTTGAGTCCAAATGATCATAAATGATTGTGTTATTAGTAATGGTCAAACTTATGCTAAAAGTTAACACACTCCTAGTAGGATCGACTAACTATGTTGAAATTCCATCAGGAAATTCACGACAAGCTGCACGGTTCACTCAAAACTTGGACGTCGACTCCAAAAATCATATCACATACTCCTAATAGTAAATATAACATACTTCAATTTCCAAAAACACAACACCTTATCTTAATTTTCTCAAAAATCAACTTTGTTCATATTTTTTGGACACCTGCGGATCACGGATCCACCATTAGGGAGATTCGTCCCAGTTTAGGTAGATCCGTGAGTCTCAAAACGCGGGTAAATACCAGTTTTAAACAAATTGGGACCACAAATACTATTATCCAAACACACCCACGAACCAAAACACTAAAACCCTTCATGATAAATCATAATTAGAGGTAATTGAAGCAATTAATCACAAATATCATCAATCTAAAACTACAACTGTAAGTGATTTCATCTTATTTTCTTTTTAATTTTGTGTCTAGGGTTTCGATTTTACACAAATCAAATAATTTAGGGATTTTAACTTTTCATACGATTTTCGCATAATTAGGACTAAGATATAACAATGATAACTATTATAACAATTAGAAAACATAATTGAAGCGATTCGCCAAAAATCAATTTTCGCCAAAAACCCCAAGTTATGATTTTTAAATAAAACCTCACTTTTAAGAACTTTTTAAAACAAGAGTTGTTTAACTGCATTGTTAATACAACGCAAAAACATTTTCATCATGCATTAGGTCTCGTGAATGTATATACGAGGTGCTTAATTCATAAGTATTTTTCGTTCCATTCATCTAGAGCAATATCAAACATAGGTTGTACATTAAGGTTTGCTTATTACTACTATTATCACTATTTTTATTTTGTTTAAGTCAAACAAACCGCACACCCACATCAAGTAAATATATAGACACACACTTAGAAATAACATTATGCATCATTTATAATATTTTCTCATTGAAATTACTATAAATCACGTAGGTACCAAAATGCCAAGCGAATACCAACAAGATTACAAGAAAACCCGTGCTTATGCTCTAAAAATTTACAATGATCCCAACATATCCGATGAACTTAGGGATATCTATAGAACTTTAGAGAGTAGGTATGTTCATGAAGGGAGAACCATTGACCCATCCTTCTATAATGACCTTAGTGATGACTCAGTGGCTAAGTTTACCATTATAGGTTTTGATTGCTTGCTTTCTCTAGATGAGCAAATTTGTCCGAGATTTATCTTTGAGTTTTACAAAACCCTTCATCTAGATAGAGACCCAAACAACCATCTCTCAATTCAATTCACCATCAACAATTATCGTTTCAACATCTCCCTTGCTCAATTTGCCGAGCTTACCTCTTTTCCTAATCAAGGCATTTGTATTTACTCTGATGCATGGGGTCTTGATGAACTTGAGAAAACCCTTGAGCAAATTGAACCTTACAAATCACGTCTTCCGGCTATTGATGATATCTGAAACCTAATCCATCGAAGAACCATTCATGAAAGGGTAGACAAAGAGGGAAAAACCATTCACAAGTTGCCAAACCAAATTGAAACCAATGAGCTCTTCAATCACCTTAGACCTTGTAAACTAGTCATTAGGGAAAATGTCTATTCCGCCATAGGAAATAGAGACCACACTCAAGCAGTTATTGCCTTGATGTTGTATTGCCTAGAAAACAGACAGCCCTTCAACCTTGCCTACTTCATCATTAGGAGGATGTACTTCTTTAGAGACTGAAAAGACAAAGTTCTACCTTATGGAATGATCTTAACTCGTCTCTTTAAGAACCTTAAAGCAAACATGGCAGAACACCCATTTAATGAACGTTATAAACCTGTCCCTAGGAAATGTCCTCCCTTAAGCCAAAACAACCCAAAAAGCCTCCTCCCAAAAGAGCTAAGAATGTAGGAAAGTCCAAACATCCCCAATTAACCACTTCATCATCAACCGAATAGCCACCTTCAGATAATAAAGACTTGCCTAGTACTAAGCTTTCCTCTAGGTCTTATAGTAGGGCTCCTAAAGATGATCCAAAGATGTCCAAGGAACAAAGGGAGACAAGAGGGATGTTCAAAAACTTGAGTAGAGCATTGCACAACTTTGCAAGGTTGTTGAAGAAGGGATGTCGTTGAAGGAAGACTTGTTGGTGAAACAATCTAAATGTTTAATTATCGTGTCTTTGGATTACTAATTTGTCTGCTTAAATCTGTATGCTTGAACTGGATGTTGAAACTACACACTTATTTATCTTGCTATGCTTTGTAGATATTTTATCATGGTACTATTATTTGGTAGTAGATAATGACGTTTGCACGCTAATTTGTTTTGAGTTTTAGGTGAAAAATGCAGTTCTGGTCGTTTTCGTTGGAACCTGCGACCCACGGATCCACCATATGGTAGACCCGTATGTTGTTTTGGTGGATCTGTGGCTCACCAGTCCAGGTGCCAAAATTTTGAATTTTCTTAATTTTTAACTTTTTCTACTTTATCTTATAACCATGCTATATGATACTATGTGGGATTTTAAACCTTAGGATATAACATGTTTTTCATATAATTCAAGAACCATTATACAAAACACTTCACCACTAACACCTTATAATCATCACCCTCAAACACCATTTTCTTCACATTCCTCATATACAACCTCACTAGTTCATTACCATGACTAGTTCATCCAAAACAAATTCACCAAACTTCAAAAGAAAAACCTCAAGAATGAGTGTCAAGTATCCAACCTATATCAATCTCACATCCTCAAGTGAGGAATAACCAATTGAGAGAACTCCTTCACCACCTCTTAGAAAGAAATCCCTCTCACCACCACAAGCTCCATCAAAATCCATTTCTAGCAAGAGCACACACTACACCTCATCATCATCACCAAGTGAGTCTCCAACACCAACTCACGTTGCACCCTCACCTAAACTTTGTTTTGTCATTTTGATAAAAACAAGAACCTCAAGAACTTTTTCCACTACAAACGTCACCCAATAACCCTCAAGTGTCAACGTTGGACAATTGGCCACCGGGCCCCTCTAATCCATCTCCACCACCACGTGTCTCACGACCACCTCCCAGATTTCTAAATCCGCCACCCGGATTTAAACCACTACCATCAACCCAACCATTGTTTGTTAACATTAACAACAATACACCTCACCTCCTCAACAATGCACCTCTACTTGAAAACATTTACCATCCACCACCAAATCTTAGAAATCAAGATTTTCGCAATCCTCCAAACATCTTGGATTTTGTTCATCCAAATGACATGCCTCACCTCCACAACATATTTTGCCGATATTGAAGCACTACAAGGCATGAAATACAAATGCTCTAAAATTGTGTCAACTATATGTTCTCATACATTCAACACCGCCTCGGCTCTTTATTAAAACCCACCTTACTTCCCGCATTAGCCGTATGGAAATATCACCTCACCCCTTAGATTATATGGGAAAATAATATTTATCCCAAGATTTAGGATTTTAAATTGTTTTCTTTTCATTTCTAGTTTAAGTTTCTTGTCTTATGGTCTTTAATGCCAAATTTTATGTTTTATCCCTTATAATGGATTTAACATTATTTCCTTTTGTTGTGTTAATGATGGATGTTTATTGCTTAAATGTAAATGTGTGCATATGTGGTTGATAAGTGTAAATTACACATATCTATTTGTACCTAAAATAACCCAATTAAACCCAAAACAAACCAAAAATGTGCTTATATTTGTGTTTTGTGTGTGCAGGTATGGATATATAAAAAATCACAAGAAAACAGTCAAAAACGAGTAAGCACGGACATGAGAATCAGAAGAGTACAAAAAGAAGCCAAAGAATCAAAGCCGAAGCCAGAAAAGTCAAGCCTCAGTCAAATCCAATCAAAATGGTCAAACATTGGTCAAAAAAAGTCAACCAATAAAAGATAAAACCTAAAAACATTCCATTTTCACCCTCCAAGTTTCACCAAAGTCCAAAAATAGCCCCTCACCTCTTATTGGGCCTTAAAAACCTTATTGGGCTTGAAAATCCCTAATATCCTATACCCAGATCCAAGCCCAAACCTTAAGCCCAAATCCTAAATTAATTTACCTTATAGTAAACCACAAGGGCCAGTTTTGCAATTTCTAAAACTCCATTTTATAACTAAAAATGGAGTAAAGGAAAGACAAGGACCATTAATTATGCCAAAGATCCAACTGAATTACCCCTTTCAGTTATAACTTGGCGCCAAGACCCAGTTACTATTCATCGTCACTTTCAAATCTTTCGCCTAGGTAAATTAAAGGGGTTTTTGAAATTGAGGGGCAAGAAAGTCTATTTAAGAGCTCACTAACAAGATTACAAGGACAAATTAGTCTAATCAAGGGAATTTACTAGCTCGCTCTCAAGCTCAAGCCACGTGGATATGTAGAAGCACACAAGGGCGTGGGTTTTGCACTAGATCCTCTCACAAAAGAAGCACAAGCTGTCACATCAAGGAATGACAGCTTGGCAATCCTTGAGTGCACACAATGTGATCCAACGGCTTAAAATAAAGATCAATGATAAATGAAGAATCAAGGGTACGGATTGGAAATTTGGAAAGAGATTTAAGAGGGCTAGAATCTTCCCTAGATGGCTATAAAAAGGACCTCTCACTCACACACAGGGGGATCGAATTTTCTTTTCTAGTTTATTTTTAGCTTAAGTGTAGTTTTTTAAAAAGCTTTTTGTAATATTACTTTCAAAATTCAGTTGTAATTTTCATTGATATAATGTGATCAGAAGTTTTCTAGTTAATGAAAAAGTAGTGTTTGCTTTTAATCTCTCTTTTATTCTTAAGCTATCAATAAGCAAAACTGTCCTATAAGCCCTCAATAAGCTTCTTTAAGCTCTTATAGCTCTCATGAGTCTTTAAGCTCATGATAGAGCTCAATTAGATTTAATCTTACCTAAACTTCTTAAAATCAGCTTAAAAATCTTAATACCTTAAGCATTTGGACTTATGAGCTTAATGGAAGGGGAGTCAAAGTTGGATGGACTCCCATGGACCTTTACCCTAGCTTATTATTAAGCTAGGGAGCTTGAAGCTGCCTTTAATTAGGTACTCTTATTTAGCTAGAGTAATTTGTAAGTTTCTCTTTGAAAACCTTTAATTCTAGCTTTAAATAATTGTCTTATTGCTTACTTAGTTTAGATCTGCTTATTACTTATTCTGTCTACTTATTTGTGCTTCATTGTGTTTATTTGTGCTTATTATATATATCTTAGCATCTGTTTTAAGTTTTATAGTCATGGTGTTTTCATTTCTGTCATAAACTCCTTAAAAAACCAAAAATAGTAGAAAATTAGTTTAAATCTTAGATTATTGCTTAATTAGTTGTTAATTCATGTTAGTTAGGGTTGTTATAAGCTAAAAATCATCTGGTATTAGGCTCTTGATTAATAGATTTCATTTTATGAAGCTTTTTAAATCTGTCAATGAGTTAAAGGAGTGTTTGGTTTAAGCTAATTTGACTATCTAAAGTCAAAAGTTTTGTGCAAACCTTTTTGAGACAGCTTTGATTGCAGTTAAAAACAATAGGAAATGAGTTTTCATAAGTTAGTTTTGAAAATTTAGAGAGTTTGAGCTTATTTTAAGTGTGCCAGCACCAGGGGAATTTCTCTTTGAATTTCACTTGTGCAAACTTTGATCTAAGCTTTAAAAGGCTTAGATCTTGCTTGCAATTTATTTGAGCACTCAACTTGAGTGTGTTTAAGTGCAGGTTTACCCTTAGGTAACCTGCACTACTTGGTTTGCACTTGTGCAAAGTGCATCAGTACTAACAAAAAGTTAGTACTGCTGTCACTTTTAGCTTAGATTTTAGCTACGTAATCCTAGGATTTAGTTTCTAAGGTTAGAGTAGGATTAAGATTAGGTATAGCTTAATTCATTTTAAGACTTATTTTTAGTTTCCAAGCTTATTTACTGTAGAACATTTGCTTTTAAAATTCAACTAAGAAAACCAAAAGCCCAAAGACAGTAGTTAATAGTTGATAGCTTTTGAATTTGATTTCTAGCTTGTAGTAGTAGGTTTTATTGTTTAAATCAGTAGCTATTAAGTAGTTTGTCAAGATTGCAAAAGCTCATTTGCTGGATTAGGTTTTTGAGCAATTGAGCTTGTTAAATTTTTGTAGCTTATGGCTTATTTCCTGAGTATGCTACTTTCATCATCGTTTTCAGTTGTTCTCTAGTGTTTTAAGCTCAAATTTCTTTTCATAGATAGATTAAGCACATCACTAGCTTTCCAAAACTTCTTTTGTTTCTAAAATTGAGCTTAATTTGAGCTTAATATAGCTGTTTTAGTAAAAATAAGCCCAAAACCCCACTTTCTGTGACAGCTTATTGATAAGCTGTTTTTGAGCTTATTAGTTAGTTTCAGTTTAGGTCTCTTTTATAAAAGTAGCTTATTTTTGTGTCCTCTTTAAGTCCTAGTATTTAGATTTTCATAAAAGTCAAAAATAAAAAAAAAGAGCAAAAAGGGGTTGCCCACACTCGAACCCACGACCTCCCACACACAACACACACGCCTTAACCAGTTTGCTTCAATAGCTCATCCATCCATATCACACACAATTTAATACTAGTACACGTTTTTATTTCCCTTTTTAATATATAAGCCGTAGCTTAATAAGCTTCTTTCTCAGCTTATTTAATAAGCTGAGTTCTTTCTTTTATTTTTCTAGTAATCTTCGTATCATTATAGATTTTTCCTGAATTTTTCGTAATTTTTCATCAATTATTTTATTTTTAATAATTTTTCGAAAGTTAAAATCTTAAAAAATCAATAAAAAATAGAAAAAAGTTTCAGAAAAATACAAAAAAATAGTTTTTAGTTTTATAAAAAATAGCTTTAGGTTTACATTCAGTAAAATCATTTTTACACTTTTTAGATTTTAATTTTCATTTTTAAGCTTTTATTTTTAATTTTAAAAATAGGATTTTAATTTTAAAAATAGTTAAAAATAGTTTTCTGAGTTTTTATGTTATTTTAGACTTTTATAAGTTTAAAAATCATTTTTCCAAATTTTTAGTACTTAATTTGCTATTTTTTAAGATTTAATTAGATTAAATTAGTTTTTAATTCATATTAAATTCAAAAATAATCAAAAAAATGTTTTTCTTTTTCCTAAAATTTTCTTTTGTCCTATCTTAGGTTTAGAAATTTAATTTGCAATTTTAGGATTAATTTTAGTCTACTAGCCTAATTGTCGCGTTTTATTTATTTCCCGTATTTGTTTAATTGTTTAATTGCTTTTAATTTTTCAAATTTACTTGTTGTTTTAGATTATCAAATCATCCATTTGCTTATTCAAATCATAATCCAAGCTTAAACAAGGTTTCAATTTTACTAGTCGTTGGAGAAACGACCCAGGTGATCATATTTACCCGGTTAAAAATACGTATTATATATTATATTATATATATTTTTGAGAGTGAATTTTCCTTAGGGAATTTTCTTAATTTCTCTTTGAAGTATTTTATTTTTATAGTATATTTTATTGTGTATCTAAATTTACACCACTCATCTAGAAGAGAATCAATCTTAGAAAAAGAATCAATCGAAGTATTTTGATTAAGCAAAGATTATATAAGATTGGATTCGGCATAAAAGGAATCAATTCCCAGGGGAATTGAAGTGATACTTTTTAACACCTCATTTTGAATTAGATTCACCTCGGTAGAAATGATTTCTTCATCAAGATCAAAAGAGAATTAGAGAAAAAATTAAAATTCTCCATTGGAACGTCCTCCTCGAAAAATGACTCATCATCACTTGAGGTACAATCATCATTGATATCGAAGAGAGGTATAGAGAAAGTAACAAGACGACTCTTGGGAAAATCATCACACACGGGAAAATCACACACACCGTCGGAAGCATCCTCGGACTCACTTGGGGTTAGGACAAGGTTCTCGGCAATAGACTTTATGAATTTGTCAGATTCCGTTGCTGGAATAGTGTCAAGATGCTCATCCTCCATTATGAGAGAGTCAACGGGGCTCCTTGGTTGTTAAAACGGGTGTGATTTCAATACACGGAGGAAGTCCGGAAATAATAATATCTCTCAAGGGAATAGAACTTTACTCGTCATCGTCATCATCGTAGTAAATGGCAATCTTCTGATATTGCGAAGGCTCAGGAGTATATGAATCAGGATTAACCACTTGTTCTTGACGTTGTTGTAACCATGCTTGAAACGTCTCTCGAAGCTCAATC
>BQNB010056610.1:0-38600 GCA_026074375.1 Tanacetum coccineum
CATGATTTCGTCCCTTGTTGTATTTATATCATATATAGATAGTTTTAAGGGGTGAGCTCGCGCGTGACCAGAGACCAAAGAAAACTGATTTAAACAATGTCTCCAAAGACAATAGTGGATCATAGATCTCAAAAAGGGTTAAATATGTTGACCCATAAGGCAGACTCAAGTCAATAGTGGCTTGGGTCCCCAAGAGAAATCGACTCTCTTATTTTTGTGCTGGAGAATCCACAACAAGCTTTAAAATACAAAGAGATGTTTGACAGTGGATGTTCCAGGCACATGACAGGGAACAAAGCCTTACTTTATGACTATAAAGAAATTGATGGAGGTTTTGTTGCCTTTGGTGGAAGTACTAAAGGTGGTAAGATAACAGGTATTGGTAAGATAAGAACTAATAATATAGACTTTGAAGATGTGTTTTTTGTGAAGGAACTAAAGTTTAATCTTTTCTCTGTCTCACAAATGTGTGACAAGAAAAACAGTGTTCTTTTCACTGAAACTGAATGTCTTGTTTTGTCTCCTGATTTTAAGCTAATTGATGAAAGTCAAGTACTGCTTAGAGTCCCTAGGCAAAACAATATGTACAACTTTGATTTAAAGAATGTTGTTCCTTCTGGAGATTTAACTTGTTTATTTGCAAAAGCCACAATTGATGAGTCTAATCTATGGCATAGGAGGCTGGGTCATGTGAATTTTAAAACAATGAATAAACTTGTGAAGGGAAACCTTGTAAGAGGTCTTCCTTTAAAGACTTTTGAAAATAATCATACTTGTGTTGCTTGTCAGAAGAGAAAGCAACACAAAGCCTCCTGTAAGTCCAAACTTGTAAGCTCTATCAGCTAACATTTACATATGTTGCATATGGATTTATTTGGACCAACATCTGTAAGGAGTATCAACCATAAGACCTATTTCCTGTTAGTATGAAGACTTTAGTAGGTATTAGCAGGTTTTTTTTCTTAGCCACTAAGAGTGAAACTATTGGGATTCTTAAGAATTTTAACAGAAATAGAAAAACCAATTAAATCCAATAAGGTTAAAGTAATCAGTCCTGGATAAAGGACAAAATTCAAAATAGGGGAATGGATAATTCTGTGGGCAAAAAGGGAATATGTATTGCCAGATACTCCAAAACAAATGGAGTTGTGAGAGAAAGAATATGAGACCATTAATAAGGCAGCTAGGACTATGCTAGCAGACTCACTTCTACCTATAGTATTTTGGGCTAAAGCAGTTAATACTGCTTGTTATGTCCTGAATAGGGTTCTAGTGACCAAGCCTCATAACAAGACACCCTATGAACTTATTATTGGCAGAGCACCAACTTAAGAATCAGAGACCTTTGGATGTCCCTGTTACTAATTCTAAATACCCCTAGACCCATATAGGCAAGTTTGATGGGAAGTGATGAGGAAGGTTTTTTATTGGGACACCTGAAAAAAAGCAAGGCCCTTTCAGGGTATTTAATACTGAAACCAGAAAAGTTGAAGAGAATCTGCATGTAAACTTTCTTGAAAATAAACCAAATGTTGCAGGGCAAGGACCTAACTGGCTTTTTGATATTGATTCCTTAACAAATTCTATGAATTATCAACCAGTTACTGTAGGGAATCAAACTAACAAAAATGCAGGTCCACAAGAAACTAATGGCAATACAGGTTTGAAGAAAAATGTTGATGCTAGACAAACTGAAGAAGAGAATGTGTCTACTCAATAATATATTATGTTCCTATTATGGTAATCTATCTCTTCAAGCTACAAGAGCTCAGATGACAAGGCTAAGGATTATACAGTTGATGATGATGCTTGTAGAAAGACTGTACAAGAAACCAGCAAGTGAGTATGATCAAGCTTAAGAATGTTCTCGATAAGATGATGGATCAAGAAGAAGGAGCTATCTAGCATCAGTATGTCGTTTAGAAAAAGAGTTTAAAGCTCAGGGTGATAGCCATCACTTCAGGAGAAATCAACTATAACAAGCAGACTAACAGTTTTAATAACTGTTAGCATCACTAGTTAATACTGCTCTTTCATCCAGTGAATTTTTAGTCCTGTTGGACCAGCAAATTGGACCATCATTTGTTACCTTTGGTGGATCTTTTTTTCCCTATGATGTTGCATCTTCCACATGATCCTCTAATGCCTGAATTGGAGATACTGCTGAAATACAAAGTAGCATTTTTGGCAATGTTTATGATTATCATGACTTAGAAACTCTCAACGTCCTATAATGCTGATCAAAGTGGTGGGTGCGGACAGATTATCAACAACATGGAATCTTCCACTGTTGTCAGTCCTATTCCCACAACTATAGTACACTTTACTCATCCTAAAGCTCATATTATTGGGGATCCAAAGTCAGCAGTACAAACAAGGGGCATGACAAAGAAGAATTCTGGAGAGCATGCTATGATTAGCTACATCCAAAAGCAGAGAAGGAAAAATTACAAAGATTTCCAAAACTGCTTATTTGCTTGTTTCCTATCTCAAATGGAACCCAAGAAACTAGTTCAAGCCTTAAAAGATCCAAGATGGGTGGAAGCAATGCAGGATGAGCTTCTACAATTTAAACAACTAAAAGTTTAGACCGTAGTTGATTTACCTTGAGACAAATGGGCAATTGGTACTAAATGGGGTTTTAGAAACAAAAAGGATGAAAGAGGCACAGTGGTGAAGAACAAAGCTAGACTGGTTGCTCAGGGTCATACTCAAGAGGAAGGTATAGATTATGATGAAGTCTTTGCCCCAGTTGTAAGGATTGAAGCCATAAGATTATTAACAGTTCTTAAGCATCCTTCAAAGATTTCATAAAGTCTAACCAAATGGGAGTGAAAGTGCATATTTATATTGAAAGATAGAAGAGGAGTGAATGTTGGCAACCTCCTGGTATTTGAAGAGCCACACTATCTAGATAATGTATTACAAGGTAGACAAGCTCTCTATGGACTAACATCAGCCCCAGAGCAAGTTATGAGACATTTTCAACATACTGCTTGACAAAGGTTTTTCAACAGGAGGGTCAAATTGGATAATACTTTATCATAAAATGGCCCGCATTAACAGATGATATCCTGCTAGTATAGTTATGTTGATGATATCATCCTTTGAATCACCAAGAAACAAATGAGTAATGAATTTGACCTCTGATGCATGATAATTTCCAATGATTTCTATGGAGAACTTTCATTCTTTTGGGACATCAGAATTAATACAGAAGAGTGATGGGATAAATTAATCAGCCAGATAAATATGGGGCTGTGATTCTGAAAAAGTTTGATGTTGCCTTCAATATGATAGCCAAGCACTCTAATGGAAACAACAAGGCATTGATAAAAGATAAGAAGCTGATGATGTTAATGTTTTCTTAATATGTCAATGATTGGATCATTGATGTACTTAACAGCTTCTAGACCAGACATAATGTTTGCTGTTTGTGCTTGTGCAAGGTTCCAAGTTACTCCAAAAACTTCACACTTTAATGTTGTGAAGAGGATCTTTAGATACTTAAAAGGCCAACCTAAATTAGGCCTTTGGTATCTTAGAGATTCACCATTTGACTTGGAAGCTTTTTCTGATATGACTATCAAAAGCTAGGTCATTACAAGGAAATCCACAACAGGAGGTTGTCAATTTCTTGGCAAGAGATTGATTTCATGGTAATGTAAGAAGCAGACTATAGTAGCCAACTCAACAACTGAAGCAGAATATGTTGCTGCTGCTAACTGTTGTGGACAAGTGTTATGGATCCAAAATCAGATGCTTGACTATGGATTCAATTTCATGAACACCAAAATCTACATTGATAATGAAAGTATAATTTGTATTGTGAAGAATCCAGTGTTTCACTCCAAAACCAAGCACATTGAGATAAGGCGCCATTTTATTAGAGATTCATATGAGAAGAAGTTGATACAAGTGATCAAGATTCACACATACCAAAATGCTACCGATCTTCTCACCAAAGCTTTTGATGCTAGCAGGTTTAACTTTCTAATTGCTAGCATTGGATTACTCAATCTTTGAGGCTTAATAGTTTTTAACTTTTAATCATGGATTATGCATAAATATGGATCCTCATGAATTCTCACAAGTCTATCTAGTCTTTTCTAGTGTGTTTGTGATGAATAGAGGCATGCTATTGTATAATTATTGAAGACAGAGTTAAAACTGTTAAGGCAAATATTAATACTGCTAAGTACAATTTGTACTGGTAGGCAAAAGAGGTCGGGACACTAAGATACCTTAGTCTGGTGGCCCCTTTATAAAGGTTGGTGATGAGGTTGTCTAAAGGAGTTGGGTGACAGAATGGAAAGAGCTGCCACTACTGCTTCTAGCTTTGAAGCAGAGCAGGACAGTGGTATCATAAACTAAGACCCAATCCATAGCAATACTTAATGAGCTAAGTTATTAGGGAATTGGCTCAGGTAGTGGTCCCAGGTGCCAAGAAACCACATTAGGATGTAGATGCTCAAACTAGGTTTGAGGCTGCATCTAAAAGTCCAATGACCCACCTCTCTCAAGAGTTAACACACTTGGAAGTGGGGAGGACAGTATGAAACAAAAGAATTGATGACACCTTATACAAAATTGTCTGATAATTGAGAGATTTTGGTGAGCATAAAAGAAAAAAGAGAAGTTTTGAGCCAAAAACAAAAAGAGAGATGTGTGCTTAAAAACAGAAAGAGTGAATTGGTGAGCAAAAAGAATTGAGAGATATTATGAGTATAAAAATAGAAAGAGAGATTGTGAGAATCTACATTGGAATGAGATTAGAGTTAATACTGTTTGGCATAAACTTACTACTGCCAATATTAAGTTAGTACTGCGAGGCATATCTTTATACTACTGGGTAATGTTAATACGGCTAGGCTTAAAGTTAGTACTATTAGGCTAAAATTAGTACTGCTACATTACTATTAGTACTGTTTAGGGGCATAACAAAATTTCCTTATTTTAATATAGTCGTTGAGATATTTCCGCCAACAACATAGCCTATAGGGTTTGACTAATTAGAAATTCATGATCTTTCTATAAATTAGTAAGATTTCCTAAAGATAAGATCAAATTTCACTCAGTCGGTCAAATTACAACCCTAAGTGCTCTCAATATAATCTCAATTAACTTTGCTAAGCTTTCATACTCACATAAACGAGCTCATCCTAGAAGTTTATTCAATATTTTCTTAATCACATGGCTAATTTGGAGTTTTGCGACAAGCATAACATGGTGGCCTACTTACAAAAGTCTAAAGGAAGTGAAGGATTTCATCAGATCATTGATTTTCTGAATGCTAGTCACATCCAGTATGCCCTCACAGAGAATCCAACAATATATGTTTCCTTTATTAAGCAATTTTGGAGAACAACTACTGCTGGAACAAGTGCTAATGGAGAGGTAGAACTAACTGCTACAATTGATGGACAAGTAAAAACTATTACTGAAGCCTCTCTAAGAAGACATCTAAAGTTAGAGGACAATGGTGGTGTTACTACTCTACCCAATTCAGAGATATTTGAGCAACTTGCTCTAATGAGGTATGTAACTGATTCTGATAAACTCACTTTTCAAAAGGGTCATTTTTCTCCTCAGTAGAAGTTTCTAATTCATACTATCCTCCACTACTTAAGCCCTAAGAAAACTGCTTAGGAGCAGTTTAGTAGCAATATAGCAACTGCTATAATTTGCTTGGCCACAAACAGAACTTACAATTTTTCAAAACTAATTTTTGATGCTATGATTAAGAATCTGGAAAACCCACACAAGTTTTTGATGTACCTAAGATTTATCCAAATCTGTTTAAACAAGCAAAAGAGACTCCTTCAACCCCACACACAAACATATCCTACTCCTATCCTTACACAGAAAGTCTTTAGTAATATGAAGAGGGTTTCAAGGGGTTATTCTAGAATAGATTTTGCTTTATTTCCTACTATGATCAGTGCACCTGAAACTTCTCCATCTAGAATAACATCTTCACCATCATTATCACCTCAACATACACCAGTTCGTACCCCATCAACCTCTCAACCACCAAACACTCAACCCACACCTAATGCAGAGGAGGCTGTTCTAATGCCCCTCGAATCACCTCTCCATAGTGTTCACTCACTTGGACGTGATAAGGGTAGTCTTTCACTTAATGAATTAACAGATCTGTGTGCCTCATTGTCTAACAAAGTGCAGAGTTTGGAGACTGAATTAAAAGAAACCAAACAAACCTACAATTCTGCTCTCACACAGCTTATTAGAAGGGTGAAGAAGTTAGAACATATTGTGAAGGCAAGCAAATCTAGAAGAAGGGCAAGAGTGGTGGAATCTGATGATGAAGAAGACTTGGAGGATCCTTCCAAACAGGGGAGGAGTTTGATTGAAGAGCTTGACATGGATGCTGGAATTTCTTTAGTTCCTCCACATGCTGTAGATGAGGGGAGGAATGATGATACTCAGATTTATGATCTACCAGCAGAGCAATTAGGAGTGTTTAGTGCAGCTACAGCTCTTGCAGATGCAGCTAAAAGAAGAAGAAGTGTTGAAACTGCTCAAACTTACACCAGAAGAAGAAGATCTGTTAGTACTGGCAGTGGTAGAGTTAGTACTGCCAGTAGAACAGTTAGTACTGCTGATGTTAGTACTCCAATGGAAATTGGGTAAATTAACTGTGCTGGTGTAAAGGCAAAAGACAAAGGGAAAGCAATTATGCAAGAATCTGAGCCTCCAAAGAAAGTCAAAAAGAGGGTTCAAGTGCAGATGAGTATGGATGAAGAGTTAGCTAAGAAAGTGTTTGAGGAAGAACAAGCAAAAGCTATGGCAGAACAAGAACAAGAAAGGATTAACTTTAAAGCAGCTCCTGAACTTCAAAAACAGTTGGATGAAAGGGAAGAAGTTGCTGCTGAACCTACTCAAGCTCAACAAATTAGTATAAATATCCTTCATGATAAATACCATGCTCAGTTGGAATAATACCATACTCCTGTAGCGTAAAGTTAGAAAGGAACAGTTCCCATGTCTTGAAGAATCATAGAGGATACAAGATGAATTATTTCAAGGGAATGAAGTATGAAGACATTAGACCTATATTTGAAAAAGTATGGAATCAAATTCAATCCTGTGCACCCATGGATTCTGAAAAAGAAAAAGATAGTGAAAAGAAAGGAAGCAGGAAGAAATCACTTGCAAGGAAAAGAGCAGGTGAAAAGCAAAGTGAAGAAAGTATAAAAAGGCAAAAGATAGAAGATGATGTAGAGAAGGAAGAACTTAAAACCTATTTAGACCTGGTTCCAAGAGAAGAATTTGCTATGGAAATTAAATCTTTAGCTACCAAGTATCCAATAGTTGATTGGAAGACTCATGTCCTGATAGAAAACTTCATGTATTATCAAATCTTCAGGGCAAATGGAAGTTCCAAGAATTACAAGATCTTTAGTGAGATGCTTGATGATTTTAATAGACAGGATGTATTAGACTTACACAGGCTAGTTAAAACGAGGTATATGACATCAAGTCCAGAAGGTTATGACTTAATGCTTTAGGGAGATTTGAAGATCCTATTTGAGCCTGATGAAGAAGATGAAGTCTGGAGGAATCAACATGAATACAATTTGATAAGCTGGAGACTATTTAATTCATGTGGAATTCATATTTTGTATGAAAGAATAATTGAAAATCCAGTCACATGATGATAGAGAATAAGTATCCACTTACTTAAGAAATGCTATAAAAGATGTTAAGCAAAAAACTAGAGGTTGATCATAAAAATGAGATGGCATTTATGAACTTCTATAGGTTTATAAGTTCACAAGTCCAAAAGTAAAGAATGCTGGGAATAATCCTCAATAGTGCATCTATAAATTAATAACAGAAGAAACTTGAGATTTTAAGTAAATCATAAGTTTAGTGGGGGAGGAATTTTTTAAAAAAAAAAATGGGATTCAGAGCTTCTACACTTAGTACTGCTAGTTATAGTTAGTTAGTACTGCCAGTACATTGTTAGTACTGCCAGTATAAGTTAGTACTGTTAGCATAATAGGTATAGTAGCTGTTATACATAGATAGTACTGCTTAAGTGATATAATGATTATATTAGGAATAGAATGCATGATTAACTTACGCGTTTTGTTAAGCCCATTAGGTTTTTCCTTAGTGTAAAAAAGGACCCACGACATAGTTAGAGATATACAATTCAAAGTTAGCTAATAAGATAACCTAGGCAGAATATATGCAATCAATATACATTCAAAGTTTTGTTTAAATTTTTCTTCTTTGTATTACAAGTTAGATTCCGCATAACTTTGTAATTCATATCATCAGTAGTTCTCACATAGTTAGTTTGGATTTATCCAAAGTAACTAAGCTTTAACAAGCTAAGAAGATCTATTCATTGGGACTTACATGACCCAACCAAGAAGTTGTCGGGAGACAACCCGTCTTTTATTTCTAATTTTTAGTTGGTTTTTGTTGGTTTCTCTCTTATTTGTAGGTTCTATCTATAAGGAAGTGGAATTCAAGGTCTCCTCAACTCGTTTTCATGTAGTATAAAGGTGCTGTCTGGGCGTAACTAGATTGGTTACGCCGTAACAGATATCATTACGGCGTAAAGCCCTGCATTAGTTACGCCGTAACCTTCTTATTCAATTTTCAAATTTTCAAACTACATGATTACGGCGTAACCAATCCCATGATTACGCCGTAATCCCTTTCTAAAAACCAAAAATCAGTTTGAAACCTTTTCAAAATCGTGTATAAGTAAATGAACTTTGTGGGTATGTTCTCTGGAAACCCTCACGAGACTTCACTCGTCCACTTGGGCCACCAAGTGGTTTAAAAGGCTTGTTGCATATGCTAAATGCAACCGTGATTCCTACGAAAGTGAGTTAGATTTTAGTGTATATTTATCTATGAACGTTTAATGCTTGTTGTTGTTTAGTGATTTCAGGGGAAACGAGGTTGTTCTATAGACGCTTTGCAAGAATTCATCTCTTGCAGTCATCACTCGAAGAAGAGAGCAACGCTCAGGGGAGTCTTTTGTTTTAATTCTACTCTTATTCCAATTTATTTCATTTACTTAAATGTACAATAGGGACATTGTACAAACCAAGTGGGGGGATGGGAGTAGAATTACCACTTGACCTATATTTGCCTTCGATTTTCTAGTTTTCTTTGAAAAATGGTGCCAATTTTAAAATTTTTGACATGTTTTTCTTTCTGAACTAGAATTACTCTTTGCCGAGCACACTATTATCCTGTAATTAAATTGGTAAGGTTAAGCCTATTCGTCTATTTTCATCTATTATACATAAATCCACCAAATATATGAGAGTGCCGGTAGTATTGTAGACTTTAGAACTTGGCATGTACATCTTGTCCAGACCTAATTGGTTAGTTGGAATAGATGGTTCAAGAAGGCAACGTCTTAGGAAATCACACAAAAACCCTATATGTGTGTGTTTATCGGCTTGTCACGCTGACTTGTCGACCTCCCCGTGTAAAACCCTTTATTGCACTAAATGTTAGTGCAAAATACCCCTAGATCACCTTGTTAAGCCAATCCCTGTTTAAACCATATATGTTTCGTTACATCATTTCGCCTTAGCCTTCCCAGTAGTCTTTATTTTTCTTCGTGTTGAAATTTCTGTCTACTTAAGTCCATGGTTCGGGGGAATGAGTACGGAAATTTTATGCATTCGTGGAAGACCAATCATTAATGATATATAAATACCCCCTATATCATCACTTTTGATATTGTTTATCTTAAGTGGGGGACGTATGTATTATATCAAACACTGTAGGGGCAATAATAAAAAGATATAAACTCCTGTAGCATTTGTATATTAAAAAATAATGGTGCAAATATAAGCCATCCATGTGCTAAAAATGTAAAGATGGTGCAACTATAATCCATCTTAATGATTATGAAGAATGGAGCTTGTAGCCTATTATTGAAGATCAAATTTTCAAACTTAGACTTTTGGACTTATGGATAGACAGTAGCTAGTTATGACAACCTTAGATTACTTTAGACTATTTGTTTTGTGTTTTTATTTAACTTACTATATAAGCTATCTAACCTTCCATTTAAGCTAAAAAAAGCATAACGAATATAGCATTCACTTCAAATTTCACCACAAAAATACCTCAACTTATTGGATGATAAGCCAAACATGGATGGGCTTATGGACACTACCAGCTTATCTTTGATAAGCTGGAGCTTGTAGATCTAAGCTTACAAAAGCTTATTTGATCCTTGTTTGAGCTAGGATCAAGGTACTTCTCTTTTTTCTTTTTTATTGCTTATTATCTACATTTTCTTAATACTGCTTATTCTGTTCTTATGGCTTGCTTATTGATGTTTAGTTATGCATATTCAGTTCTATTATAGCTTGATATGTTCAGTTATTAGCTTAAATTAGTTTAAATTTGTGTTTTTATATAGATTGTCCTTATTTCTAGTTAGAATAGCTTTTGAATTTAGCTTATTATTAAGTACTTATTTGTCCTAGGTCTATGCTTAGTTGTCCTTCATTTGCTTAATTATATATCTGTTTTCACAAATTTAAGCTTAATTCACTTTTTTGTAGCCTAAAAATGATAAATCAAAGCTTAAAGGGGTGTTTGGCACTAGCAGTACTAACATAAGTTAGTACTGCCTAGTCACTTTTGTCACTAAAAACAGTATTAACAAGCTTAAATTTAGTCTTAAAGACAGTTTTTACAAGTTTCTAAAGTGTAGATTCCAAGATTTGGGCTTAATGTGTTTATGGTTTGAATCTGTGGGGTTCTAGCTTTTCAATTCAGCTTAATTGATTAGATCTTAATAAGTGGCTATTGAGTGTTGATTTTAATCTTGTTTTGGTCATCTATGCAGTAAAATATAGCTAGTCCTAGAATTGCATTTGTCATTCAAGTTTAAGTCATATCTGTCATAGGTTCTTAAAAGTTCAAAGCCTAGTTTTCAAAAGCAAAATTAGGTTAGATTAAGCTTGATTTATGGTCTAAAATTGATAGCTTAAGCTCATTAGGGTTCTAGCTTAATCTGTTTAAGCTTAGTTTTATATCTTGTCATCATTTAGTAGCTTAAATCTAGGCCTGCAGTAGCTTATTGTCCTTTATAATCCAAAAAGCCATAAGCAAAGTAGCATAATCCGTCTTTTCAATTCTAATTTCTAGCTTATTTCTTAGGTGTGTTTGCTTAATTCTAGCTTAATTTAGTCATGCGAGTTTAGTTTCTTATCTGTTTTAGGTTTCTAGCTTATTTAGAGTGCGTATTTGTCTTTTAGCTTAGTTTAAAGTTGGTCATATTTCTTTAGAATCTGCCTCTTTTTAAGTCAACTGTCTTAATTGCTTTTTACTGCTTTTTTGCTTATTTTACTTAGCTTATTTGTAGTCCTTATAGCTTATTAGGTGTAAGACTTAATATTTTTCAGCTCATTAGTTTTCTAGTTAGCTTATTGAGTCCAAAAGCCCAAACAGTTTGGCTTAATTTTCTAAGTATTCAAGTAGCTAAACTGTCACCTTTAAGTAGCTTATTTCCAGCTTATTTTAAGTTTTTAGAAAAAGTTGATTCACAAAAATTTCTTATTTTAGTTGGTACTTTAGCTTTTTCAAATAAAAAAATGATTTGTAAAAAAGAAAGGCCACAAGTTTTGAACCTTTAACCTCTCCTTTATAACACCAACACCTCAACACACACACTCATCACCAACTGCCATTGGGACTTTTTCGTTTATAACTTGCACCATTAATAATATATATTCTTTCATTTAAGCACACTTTGCCTTATTTGTTTAATCACTGCTTATTTGTTTCAGCTTATTTTTCCCTTTTATTTTTCTTAAGTTTAGATTTGTTCAAAGTACTTTTCTATAAATTTTTCAGATTTTTATAAATTAATTTAATATTTTTTATAATATTTTTAGATTAAATCTATTTTTAATTCATAATAAATAAAATAAAAGTCAAAAAAATATAATTCTTTTTTCTAAAATTATTTTTAATCATTTAGGATTTATAAAAAATAAAAAAAATAATATTTTAGGGTTAAGATTATAATAGTTTCGTATTAGGTAATTATTCGCGTTTTAGGATTCCCGTTCTCGTTTTTAGGTTTAAATCATATTTGCCTTAGTTGTTTGCTGCTTTTACTTATTTTTTGCCAGTTCGATAATTAGAAATTAGAATCCAAAATCAAAAAAACCATTTTGAAATATCAAAGTACGCGACACGAACTTAACCGATTCACATCCACGCTTCGTCGGGATACGACTCGGGAAGGTTTTGAATTTACTTTGGATAAAAGTAATCTTCTAGAATCCTTACGGAATACTTATTACTATACTATTATTGATATTATCCTTATATACGTATTTTTATCGAATCAATTTTTGGCGTCGTTGCCGGGGAAGTGTGTATCGAATATCGCGTTGAAGTTTGAAGATTAGTGTTTTAAAGACCCTTCCTCGTGAAGTTATCACTTTATTATTTTCTTTTATATAAAACTAAAAATACAAAAATATTTTATTTTTCTCGATTTATTTTCGTACATTTATTAGAAAAACCAAAAATACTTTTCCTAAAGTATTTAAAAAACCAAAAAAATGTATGAAAAACCACCGTTGTGTCACTTGTGAAATCGGCTCACTTTTAGATTACAAACTTTAAGAGAGGTTTAAGGAGGGTTGATCCTACGAACTTCGACCCGAAAGGAGAAGGTTTTTAAAACGCTTCGCGCTTACCCGCTCCTCCGCTTCTTTGTGTGTTTTCTAAAGAGCTACCTTACACTTGTTTGATTATCGGTTACAAAAATATTTTTCTTTTTTTTATTTTATTTTTAGTGCATGCGCACTCGCTCTTCATCGCATTTAATTACCGAATCTTCCACGACTCCGAAATGTCATAATCGTAGACGTTCCAAGCAAAGAGTCGAACCGTTTTCTCTTGAAGAGACTCCCGTAGTCACGATGGCCGATCAACGTACTATGGCGAAATTACTCCGTGCACCCACCGAGGTTTTATGCGAATGCAATACGTAATTACCACCCATTCTTCGCTGAGCATTTTAGAGTCAAGCATAATCTAATCAAATCTTGTTCACTTCCAAAACAATTTCCATCGTTTTTGAGAAAGAAGATCCTCATGCTCATATTCGATATTTTAACAAGATTACTTCTACGTTGAAGTACAAAAATGTGCCTGAGACATCGATTAAGCTTATGCTTTTCCATTTTCTATCGATGGTCCAGTCGCCGTATTTTGCTCGACAAGACACTTCTCGTTCTATTCCTCACTGGGACGATCTTGTGTCCAAGTTTATTAACCATTTCTTCCCTCCCTCAAAAACAACAAATCTCCATAATGAAATTTTAAATTTTCAACAAAAGTTTGAGGAAACGTTTAGTGAGGCATGAGACCGTTTCAAGGATCTTCTTCGTGCATGCCCACATGCGGTTTTACCGAATTGCATCAACTCGATACCTTCTACAATGGTTTAAACCCCTCCGATCAAGATTCTTTTAATAGTGTCCGACAGTTGGCCAATCTTGTTGGGAAAGAAGTGCACAAGATGTGTTAAAGTATATTGAAAACAAATCAAAAGTTCGTAATTCAAGAAACAAACTGATTGTTTCTCTCAAGTTAAAGCAAGTAATGTTTGATTCTTCAGAGATAGCCATTGCCAGTGGCCAAGTGCCGTGGACTAGTTGCCATGGCCGTTATGTTTAAACAACATCAAGTACCCCAGCTCCAGCCTTCCGTAAAAGTTGTTGAGGAATCTTGTGTTAATTGTGGCGGTGCTCATTCTTACCGACAATGTCCTGCCACCGATGGCAACACTTTTTTAGGCTATCAAGAAAATATTCAAGGATATGTTTTAGCAGCCGCAGTGAACTACAATCAGGGAAATACCGGTCATCGTCCCTAGAGTGTAGCTAATCAGTTTCGACCACCCGGTTTTGCTCAACCGAATGTGCAAATTCAAGGGTTTAACCATAATCGAGGAAATAATTTCAATCAAGGTAACCAGAATTATCAAGCTCCACCTCAAGTTAGACCTTCAAATGATCTCTCGAGCTACATGAAGACAAATGACGTTAATATGAAAATAATGCAAAATCAAATAACCAACACGAGGATGAAATTAAAGAAAGAGGGATAATACGTTGACTAGACAAAACAATGCATTCAAGAATGAGTTAAAGAATGAGTTAACGAATGATATTAAGAACATGATGAGTAGTTTTTTTCAAATGAATACCACTTCTTTCTTCTGCTCGGGTTTCACTTCCTATCAACACCGTATGCTAACCTGAGATTGACTTGAAAGCATCACCCCCCCGAAGACGTATTTCTTATGATGGACCTCCAATTCCACCTCTTTTCTCTCCTCTTTCCAAGGTGGTGGAACGAGAACCCGAGGTGACAAAGGATACAGTGCAACCGAGTACCAAAAACATCCAACCTCCGGTAGTCCAAATTTAAGCTTCATTTGATGAGCCCGTTGTTGCTCCTAAGCCTAAACCGATTATACCTTAACCTTCTAGAGCTAAACAAGCAAAAGCTCCATTAAAAAGATGATAATTCTAGCTTTCGAAGTTTGTTTTAAATCTTTCGGTAATTACATTTTGAGCAAGTTTCGCGATGCTCTTTCCTACATATGCCAAAAAATTTTTGCTTCAATGTTTAAAAGTCTCCTTAATAACAAAGAAAAATTGTTTGACTTAGCCAAAACACCGGTAAATAAGAATTGTTCGGCAGTCATCCTAAAAAAGTTGCCCGAAAAACTTAGAGACCCCGGCAAGTTTCTTATTCCATGTGATTTTCTGGAGATAGTTGAATGCTTAGCCTTGGTCGATCTTGGTGCAGGAATCAACTTGATGCCTCTTTCCATATGGAAGAAGCTCTTACTCCCCGAACTTACTCCTACTCGAATGATTCTTGAACTTGAAGACCGATCGACTACTAGTCCATCCGGTATTGCCGAAGATGTCTTTGTAAAAGTACGAAAGTTCCATTTTCCGGCCGACTTCATGGTCCTTGATTATGTTGTTGATCCTCGGGTTCCTTTAATTCTCGGGAGACCCTTTTTGAGGATGACACGTGCTTGATTAATGTTTACGGTGAAGAATGAACTCTCCGAGTTGATGATGAAGCCATAACTTTTAAAGTTGGCCAAACTTCGAGATACTCCTACAATGATGCTGAATCGGTTAATCGAATCGATGTCATCGACATTTCATGTGAGGAGTATGCTTAAGAAGTTCTCGGATTTTTGGATAGTTCTACGAGTGGCAATCCCACTCCGTCTTTAGATCCTATCCTTTCTACTTCTTTCCCCTCTCTCACTCATTTTGAGGGAGGTGACTTCATTTTGGAAGAAATCAAAGCTTATCTTACAAATGATTCAATTCCACCAGGAATTGATGATGCCGACTTTGATCCGGAGGGAGACCTTCTTCTATTCGAGAAGTTATTAAGTGATGATCCATCACCTCCTCTCCCTCCAAAAGAACTTCATTTTGAGGAAATTAAAACGATTAAATTTTCTATTGATGATCCTCTAGAGCTTGAGCTCAAGGATTTACCGTCTCATCTTGAATACATGTTTTTAGAAGGAACCAATAAATTACCCGTCATAATTTCTAAAGAGTTAAAAGATGAAGAAAAGGCCGCCCTTTTAAAGGTTCTTAAATCACACAAACGGGCCATCGCATGGAAAATCTCCGACATTAAGGGTATCGATCCTAGTTTTTGTACTCACAAGATCTTAATGGAATACGATTTCAAACCGGCGATTCAACATCAAAGAAGGGTAAATCTGAAAATTCATGAGGTTATCAAACTCCTTGATGCCGGATTGATTTACCATATCTCTGAAAGTCCGAGTGAGTCCCGTTCATTGTGTGCCTAAGAAGGGTGGCATGACCGTAGCTGAAAATAAATATAATGAATTGATACCTACTAGGTTAGTTACGGGATGGCGCGTTTGTATTGATTACCGAAAGCTTAATGATGCCACTCGTAAAGACCATTTCCTGTTGCCTTTCATGGACTAAATGCTAGAACGTTTAGTAGGGAACGAATATTATTGTTTTCTTGATGGATTTTCTGAATATTTTCAAATTCCTATTGACCCGCAAGACCAAGAGAAGACTACCTTTACTTGCCCTAATGGGACATTTGCCTACCGACGTGTGCCTTTTGGTTTATGTAATTCCCCGGGCGCGTTCCAAAGGTGCATGATGGCCATTTTCCACGACATGATCGAGGAAACAATGGAAGTCTTCATGGACGACTTCTCGGTCTTCAGGGATTCTTTCTCGTCATGCCTTTCCCATTTAGACAAAATGCTCAAATGGTGCGAAGACACTAATTTAGTTCTAAAAATTGGGAGAAATGCCATTTTATGGTAAAAGAAGGCATTGTTCTACGACATAAGATTTCAAAGTCCGGGATTGAGGTCGACAAAGCCAAAGTTGATGTTATAGCTAAACTCCCTCATCCGACTTCCATCAAAGGTGTTCGCAGTTTCTTAGGTCACGCCAGGTTCTATCATCGATTTATTCAAGATTTTTAAAAAATCGTCTAGCCGATGACGAAAAGGAAACCCCATTTATTTTCTCGAAAGAATGTATTAAAGCATTTAACATACTTAAGAAGAAGTTAACCGAAGCCCCCATTTTAGTTGCCCCCGATTGGGACCTACCATTTGAAATTATGTGCGACGCTAGTGATTACGCGGTAATTGTAGTCTTGGGGCAACGTAAGACCAAACATTTTCAGCCTATACACTATGCTAGTAAGACCATGACGGATGCTCAAGCACATTACACTACTACGGAAAAAGAGTTATTAGCCGTGGTGTACGCTTTCGAGAAATTCCGGCCTTATTTAGTCTTATCAAAGACCATAGTGTATACGGACCACTTGGCTCTTAAGTATCTTCTTGCTAAGCAAGATGCTAAGCCGAGATTGCTCTGGTGGATTCTTTTACTCCAAGAATTTGACGTCATTATTCATGATAAAAAAAGGAGCGGAGAATCTTACGGCTGACCATTTATCAAAATTAGAAAATCCTCATCAAGGTGATCTCGAGAAAAAGGAAATTAATGAAACATTTCCTTTCGAGACCCTTTGAATGATAACTTTTCATGGTGATTCTAGTACCCTATGGTTTGCTGACATTGCAAATTACCATGCGGGAAATTTTGTTGTAAAGGGATGTCGTCCCAATAAAAGAAAAAAATTCTTTAAGGATGTTAAGCATTATTTTTGGGACGACCCCTACTTGTTTAGGATTGGTGCGGATCAAGTGATTAGACGATGTGTTTACGGCCAAGAAGCTGTTGATATCCTCACGGCTTGCCAAAGGGAACACCGGGGGAAATTCATGGTGACAACTACACCGCTAAAAAATCTTTTTGTTTCGGGTTCTAATTGGCCGACCGATTACCACGATGCCCACGACATGATTAAGTCTTGTGACTCATGTCAACATCAAGGCAAAATCTCGCAAAAAGACAAAATGCCTCAAAATATAATTCAAGTATGCGAGATCTTTGACGTATGGGGCATCGATTTCATGGGCCCGTTCCCGTCTTCTCGAGGGAACAAATACATTTCTCGTATTATTAGCGTTGATTATTGTTCTATAATGGGTTGAAGCAAAAAACGCACTTCCACTAAATGTATGCTCGAGTTGTCGTTAAAATTTTAAAATCTCTCTTCGCCTGATTTGGAACTCCTCGTGCTATAATTAGTGATTGCGGTACCCATTTTTGCAATGACCAATTCACGAAGGTCATGCTTAAGTATGGAGTTACCCACCGCCTTTCTACGGTGTATCATCCAAAAACGAGTGGATAAGTGGAGGTTTCAAATCGTGGTTTGAAACGTTTCTTAGAAAGGACCGTAGGTGAAAAAGCATGCTTCTATGGTCATGGATAGTTAGATGATGCTTTATGGGCATTTCCGTTACCGCTTTAAACACCCAGCGGGTCACTCCTTATAAGCTGTGTACGAAAAGGCTTGTCATCTTCCTATTGAACTTGAACACAGGCATTTATTGGGCAATTGAAAACATTGCAATTATTTTAACTGTGAAGACGAGGGATGATCACCTGAAGTTCAAATGAATTATTTAAATGAACTCCGGGGATCAAGCTACGAGAATTCTTTAATCTAATAAGAGAAAAATGAAGAAGATTCATGACTCCAAGATTAAGAACCGCATCTTCAACGTTGGTGATCGAGTTCTTCTCTTTAATTCTCGATTAAAGATTTTCTCAAGAAAGCTCAAAACCCGTTGGACCGGACCGTTCACCGTTGCTCAAGTTTTCCCTTATGGAACCGTCGAGTTATCTCAAACCGACAAACCAAATTTCAAGGTGAACGGTCATAGACTTAAACACTATTTTGGAGGGGACATACCACCGATGGTTGTCCCGGATCTCCAAAATTTCCCCATAGACCACTAAATTCGGGGTCGAGTTAGGCTCGTGACTCGGTTATAAAAAAACAATGCGCTTCTACTGGGTGGACAACATGCTTATCCCTAGACAGTAGTTATTGTTATAATAATTATGAATAAAGTGTGAGTTGTGAGGAGGCTGCCTTTCCTTATCGATGGTTTGTGTTTTGGTTCTTTTTGTCACCAGGATTTGCGGATTTTGAAGACTCTCGTGCTCGTGGTTTTGTCCATCGTTCACTCAATCTTCTATGCTTCACTTGCTTATTTATGGCGAATCCGTCTATCCTAGATTTATGATTCACGTTTCTTATTAGCTACTTACTTAAACGGCTTTAGATTTGCGTAGAGACCCTTTAATATTTAGATTATACCTTGAATTTAGTATGGGGGTGACAGTCTCACATTGAGGACAATGTGTAGTTCTAGTATGCTTGGGGGGGGATCTTTTGATTTGATCTTACTTGCATTCGCCTTGTCTTCACGTAATCCCGTTTTTGCCACCAAAAATAGTAAAAATATATGATTTTATGCCAAAATTAAAAAATTTTCAAAAATAAAATAAGTGTTTTGTCACGTAGTATTGTCTTTTTAAGAATAAATTTTGACTTGATCGAGCATGTTGCGTTCTAGCTTGCCCCTTAACTTATATAAATTTAAGCTTTTGCTAGCCTTTTATACAAGAAACTTAAAATGCTGTGTTCTCGCTTTAAAAAGTCCATAAGAGTGCAGTTTCCATGATAGACTTTAAATATGCAAAGCCTTTGTTTTATTAGGACTTAAGCATTCGTGGATTTTTTATTAAGATTTTAAAGTTTGCGTAAGAACGAGATATAATAGAGTTTTATATATGTCTAGATGCCTATACATGGAGTAGTTGAGATCTCTTTAGAGCCTCTCATAGATGTTAATTGTGGCTTTTTAGCTCCATCAGTTAAATAAACTTTTATATAATTGTTGAATAAATAAAGTTACTTTAGTTTTTGCGAATTTTTTTTCCTTTTCGTTTTTTAAAATCCACTTCGTAGAGATTCCTTATGGTGAAAGTAAGGTACACAATTGGGTTTGTCATGTTGGGGTTTTAGGGAAATAGGCTACCGATTCCTAACGGCTCGCTACCGTTGTCTAGGTAGTTAAAACACCACATGACTTGAAATTTAGCTATAATAATAGTTATGTAATAAACCGAAGCCGAAATAAGACTACTGCCTCTTGCCGGCTCACAACCGATGTGGCAGTCTTCAAAAGAAGGCCCATAGTAAGGATAATAATCCAAAACTGATAAAAGTTTGCTGCATCTTGCCGGCTCACAACCGATGTTGAAGCCTTCAAAAAAGTCAAGGATCACCAAGGTCGAAATAAGACTCTTGGACCATGTTCGGCTCACATACCGATGTGGTAGTTGTTTAAAGGACCGATGTTTAATAATATTGCAATAATAATAATAATAAAGCCAAATTTCGACTCCATGGTTATCTAAATAAAGCTTCCGTCTCTAGACTCGTAGTTGAGTTGTTTCAGATGAAATAAAAAGGATAACCCCTAAATTGTGCGAAATTAGAACCTTAATGTGGACCTTATTCTCATATCGTCTCTTTAGGAAAGGATTTCAAACTAATTATGGTCTAAGCCGGGTTTACTTTATGAGAATAAGGCATTAATTTATTTGTCACCAATAATAATAAATAAAATCCTTAGAGGATTTAGATTAAAGGGAGCGAATAAAGTCTAAGTTATTACTTACCATAATTAGCATGTATGAGTAGTGGTGCATATTAACTTGTAGTTAACAATGATTTCGTTTTACGCTTGGTTAGGTGGGGGTTTGGGGCGGGTGAAAAATCAAGGATGATGAGTTTATCCTTTTGGACATTATTGAAATATGTTTCTTGTTCCATGATCCTAAAAGTTATAATTAAATAATGAAAGTCAACATCCCGTCACTTGAGAAAAATACATGAATAGAAATCGTAAAATGGGGTGTTTCAAAACTATTGAGTTCTTAATCCCTTTAGATGAGCACTTAGCAACTTTTCGAGGTGACTAGTTTAAGGGGATTGGAATTTTTGGTTTTAAGCGTATTTGTAACATTGCGTGAGGATACGACAATAGCTTAGTATGGGGGATTTTGGTATGTGCTTAAATACACATACCTTTTACCTAATAAAACAAGCTAAAAAGACCAATAATGAACAAAAATACATAAAAATGCATTGTATTTGTTTGTATTGTGAATTGTGTCTTGCAGGTATGAATTTATCACAAAATGACAAAAACAAGGCCAATTCAAACAAAACCGAGCATGGGAATGGAATAAGCGCGTAAAACCGAAGCCAAAGGCATACCCATCTTCTAAGGGCCAACCCGAGCCCACTTAATGGGCCGGGTCAGTCCACAATCCTATTATACTAAACCAAGGCCTTTTTAAAATCAAGTCCATTAATCCTCAAAAGTTTTCTGGCCCAAATCAATAAAACAAAGCCTAAATCCAAAACCCTTAGTCCAAGCCAACGCAGGAGAAACGAGTAAAAAAATTACTGTATATCTTTTTCCTTTTCCCTCTCGTTTGCACCATTAACAAACACCCAGGGTAAACCACCATTTTCACCCCACGCTCGTACGCTTCTAGAAGATCTTCCTGACAACTCTGACACTCTTAGTAGCCACGCTGGCAATCCCTAGCAATTTGATTGGCTATGGGACGTGGCACATGATCCAAGGGCTAAGGATGAATGGATTAGAGGCGGTTTGGATTGATGGGACCAGATTGAAGGCTTGGGACGCTCTTAGAGGTTCTGGATCCTTCCCCTCCTCACTATAAATAGAGAAGAAAGCTCACACAAGAAGTCGTCTAGTCTAGCTTATTTGTAGTTCGTTTAGCTTATTATCATTGTATTTCTTTTTCAAGCTTTGTAAACTCTTTCTTATTAATAAAATTGCAATTTCCCTTTTAAATCTTAATATTTTGAATTCTGTTTTACCCATTATGCAAATTTAGCTTATAATGTTTTTTGATATTACTTAATAAGCCTCAATAAGCTCTTAGTTAACTAATAAGCTTTTCAATCACATAAACTCAAATTACCTCAGCTTATTTTTGAAGATAAGCCAGACTCGGATGGGCTTATATGACCATACCAGCTTGTTCTAAACAAGCCGAAGCTTGTTGATTAGCTCTAAGAGCAATTTATTTTCCTTGTTTTGAGCAAAGGATTAAGGTGTGTTCTCATTTTTATTTTGTTTAAACTCATAATCTGCTTTAGCTTATTCTAGTCCTTATTTCCTACTTATTATTGCTTAATATTGTTTATTATAGTTTGTTATTGCTTATTGATGCTTGCTTATTGATTAAATCTCATTTGTTTATGTTTTGATATAAATCTGCCAAAAATTACAAAAATATGCTTATTATGGTAGCTTATAGTTAAGTTCTTATTAGTAGTTAAAATTAGCTTAAAAATTCTTAATATATTTATATCTTAATCTGGTTTAAGTTTTATTGCTTATATCAAACTGTTTTTAAGCTTAAAATGTTTTTCATAAAACTTAAAGGGTGTTTGGCACTAGCAGTACTAACCATGTGTTAGTACTGTTGGTTTGTCTTTGGCCTTTGAGTCACTTTTGATAAGCTAAGAATAAGCCTATAAGTTAGTTTTTATAAGTTTTTAAGGTTTAAAACTATAGATTAAGGTTTGATCTATCATTGTTTTGAAACTGTGGTGTTTTTTATCATTAGTTCTGCTAGAATCATTTGATCTTCATAAGTAGTATATTTGTGTTGTTGAAATGGTTGTTTATGGTTCAAATGTGCAGTATAAGTAGTTTGGTAAAGAGTGCAATTGTTATTTGAGGTTTTGGTTTCAAATTGTCATAAGTATTTCTTAGTCTCAGTTTTATAAAGTTAAAAGTCCATTTTGATTGATAAATCTAGATTAGTATAAGTTTGAATCAGAGTCTGAAAATCATAACATAAGTTCTTTAGATATAGTAGGTAATCTGTTTTAGCTTATTTCATAATTTGGTCATCATCTGGTAGCTTTTAAATAGGGCTGCAAAAGCCATTTCAACTTGTCTAAAAATTAGAAAAACCAAAAACATAGTTGTTAGCTTAATTTGTCATTTTCAACAGCTTTTAATCTAGCTTAAAATAGTTCCAAATTGCTTAAATTTAGCTTAATCTAGTTCATTAGTGTTCAAGCTTAATCTATTTTTAGCTTTTAACAATTAGCTTATAGCTTAAGTCATATAAAAACTAGCTTAAAAGTAGTTAAATAATCGGTTTTAAATAGTTTTTAGTTAAAATTGTTGGAATCTTTAGCTTATTTCTAGCTTATTATTCATATTCAGAAAAAGTTCTTTTACAAAAGTAGCTTGTTTTAGCTTGTAGATTAGTATTTTAAAAGAAAGAGTCAAAAATAAAAATATTTTTACAAAAAGTAAGGCCCAGGACTCGAACCTGCGACCTTACATCACTTTAACCATTACGCCCTTGGGTCTTTTCTGTTAGACCCTTGGGCAATTTGGTTTATAAGGTGTAATTCCAGTTTTAGATTATATGCTTATCAGCTTATTTATAGCTTATTAGGTTTAGCTTATTTTCCCATTTAATTTTCTTACATTAGTAATACTTTAAAGCATTTTTAGTAATTTTTCCAGATTTTTATAAATTAGTTTAGTATTTTTAATTAATTTTCTAGATTAAAATAGTTTTTAAATCATAAAAAATTTAATAAAAGTAAAAAAAAATATAATTCTTTTTTCTAAAATTATTTTTAATCATTCAGGACTTTTAGAAATTAAATTTGCATTTTTAGGGTTAAAATTTGTTAATTTAGGTTTTTAACTCTCGGTTTTAGATTCCCGCTATCATTTTTGTGCTTAAATTTTAATTGCTTTAGTTTTTAGTTGCCTTTACTTGCATTTGCATTATATTTGTAGAAATAGAATCCAAATCAAATCTTGACTATTCAAATCACGCGATCACGAACTTAAACGAGATTCTCAATTCTCGCTTCGTCGAGATACGACTCGGAAAGATTTGGTCATCACTTTTCCTAAAGTGATTTTCATTTCTTAATGGAATACTTCTTATATTATTTGATAATTGGTATTTTAGATATATATTATATATTATATATACTAGTTTGATCAAATCACTATCTAAGAGGTCTTTATAAAGGGTTGTGAGGTGTAGGTGTAAGATAACATATAATAGAAACGAAAATGGATGGGATACATTTGGGTAGCCTTGGGTGAATTTGGAGTGGAAGGGTTAGCTAATTATTTACACGAATACACTTTGGTTTGGTTTCTATGCCAAGACTCGGACGAAGATATACATACTTTACACAACTCAACATCAAACTCTTTCTTTTTCTTTTCTCTTTTTTTAATAAGTAACATAATACAACATGGGGGTTTATAACACGTACCCCTACACTTGAGCTTTTATATGCTCGAAATATACAATCTAACTAATGACCCATATTGAGGTGGATCAAAATAACATGGAGATTATTTGACAAACATATGGGGGTATTGACTTAACTTTTCTTCCCCATTCTTCCGCGAAATAAATACTACCATGAATCCCAATCGTCCCAAAACTGTATTTACAAGGATAAAGACTTAGCAACCGTGTACTCAATAATTAACTTGGGTTAAAACAATAATGTACTAAACGTGGGTACATATAAGGTAGGCTAAGGCTTTTTGGGTGTAACGATTGGTGTAAGGGTGTCAATGCTCTTCATTAATAGTCCGGATTAACCAGAAAATTACGAGAACCATGAAAAGGGATAGGCTTGGAGGGTTGTACTAGGGTATCCTACACTAAAGGTGAGTGCATGGCAAGGGTGTGGGATAGTTATATGATCGAGGTGACCGTCATAACAATTACAGGTTTAAAACATGGGTTATTACTAATGCCTCTTATCAAGCAAATCCTAATACTTACTATGCGGTCTCGGAATGCATCATAAAAACAAGTTCTAGAATTTAATATGCTACCGGTACACTCATATGAATTTTACTAACACTAGACATTCCAGAAAAGGCGACGAAGACCACACGTACACATCCATAACGACGGAATAGACACATGTAACTGGTCACTCCTTAACTTGAATCGGGTAAAGATAAAATCATTTTGGGTTACCGACGATAGGTACCCGAATTCCTAAAGATCTAAGGGCGAACCTCATATTTTTGGGGTGGAATTTTGAGGGTTATTGTGCTAGTCATATAAATTCCTATCCATGGGACGCTAGTAATACCTGGTTTTCGTTGGTATGTGTCGTAAAAAATTTAGATTTTGGTAAAAATCTCCCTTTTATGCTATGTTTCGATATATTACCCATCTTTTTAATGGTAAAGCAAATGACAATGAAGAAATAGTTTCTAAGGCTTGTTTTCCCCCTACACTTATTTTAAACATTGTCCCTAATGTTCTCTGGAATTACCCATTAAAACAAATAATGGGAAAAGAAAACAAAGAAAAGAAACTAGTACTCCCCTGGTTTGCTCAATAATGGAGAAGAAACATGCGATAACTGGTTAAATCGTCCTCCAAGAATCATCCAATGAAACTTCCTAAGAACTTCCAAGCTTCTCCTCATCAAATATAACCTGTAATCAAAGACAAAGACAACTATACCAAGCATAAAATGTGCGATTTACCAATATACAATGTGAATTTAGGGTTCGACTCGATAGATAGGATGAAAGAATTGTTAAACTCATTAGGTTTTGTAGGTTTATATAAATGAATACATATATTAATTGTTATGCAAGTTTTATTTTCAAAAATAATTAAAAACTTTGAGTTTTCTAGACCTAGGTGATTGACGCCGTCGGGGTTGGTGTGATCCCGTTACAGGTGTCGTGGTGACGGCGTCACTTGTTAATCGTGACGTCGCCTCCACAATCTGTGAAAACAATTTTTGTTTTTGATGAAAAATTTCCTGCATTTGATTCCATAAGTTAGTTCCTGTATAAATGGCTGCATAAAACCTGAGATTTAACAATTCAATCATATGACTCGATACTGACGCGAATTAATCTAAACAATTTATTTAACATGTTTGAATTTGGCTCAAAAGCCGGATAAATTCCCTTACACATATTGTTTGCAAAATACCTTTGATTGAAATTAAGACGAGGTTAAAGATAATACAAAGCATGATTATAAGATAATTCAAACATTACAAATGGAAAAGAATTAAAACACACATGACACTCCTAATTTGCGAGAAAAGTAAATTGGGTTGCCTCCCAAGAAGCGCTTTTCTTTATTTACGAGTCTTGTAGCTAGACTCGAAGCCACACGTCACGTGTCGTAAAAGTGGTCCAAGTCAATGATTTCTCTTAGACTTTCCCTTTTGGAGAGCTTCCTAGTGGTGGGAATTGATTGAAGGGTTTTGGTAAATTACTCTCCATCGAGGTCGATTAATCTAATCTTGGCATGCCATGCTCCATCTCTGCTTTTGGGTGGTTTGGCCTAGTTAATTGGTTTCTCAATTAGGTTCTCTGACTCCCACATATTACACTTAAGGTTAATGGGTATGGCTCCCGGGAACTCTACCATCCTCCTAAACACCAAGGTATCTTTGAAAGGATTAAGCTCAACATCTCTAAAATTTCCCATTCTACAGGCAAATGACAGTCTAAGAAGTCTTTTCTAGCGTAGTAAGGGGGGTTTTGCGCCTATCTCATTCGTGCTCGGTCGGGGTTTATAGGATTCCCTTTTTCCAAGTTTGGTCCAATAAGGTGCTTCTTTCTCTCCTAAGTCTACTCCTTTTACATTGAATACCGACCTAGTGATTCCTTCCCTTACTGCTATTTTAGCCATCTTACAATCTATAACTGCGTTGGCGGCAACTAGGAATCCTCTTCCTACAAGTAAAGGGGTCTCGGGGTCCTTTTTCATATTGAGTACGTAGAAATCATTTAATAGTTTTAGTCTTCTTATGTGGACTTCTACGTCTTTAACGATTCCGACGGGTAGGATTTGGTTTCGTCAGCTAATCCGAAGATATGATCAGTCTCTTCTAATAATCTGATGTTAAGCTTTTTGAAGAAGTAAAGTAGGATTATGTTTAAGCATGATCCTAAATCAGCTAGTGTGTCGAAAGGTTTTGAGCCCCCTAATCTACAAGGTAAAGTGAATAGCCCAGGGTCTCCCATCTTTGCAGGTGTTTCCCCTTGGACAAATGCTGATCCATTTTTGCATAGTTTTAAGCTGTCGACGTATTTATCTAATATGGCGTTATATATTGGAGCATGAGCTAAGACTTCAAGAACCGGAAGGTTAAGATGCAAATCTTGGAATTCATCTTCAAGAGTTGGTTCGGGTTCTTCTGGGTGTGGTGGTTCAGTTTTAACCTCTGGTTACTACAGGCTTGTTTGAGGAATGGCTGCCTTCTTGAAATGTGCCTTGATGGCATTGATTGAGTTGCAAGGGTGAGATGAGCATTAGGGATCGATAGTTTGGTAAGAACGAGCAGATAAGACTGGATGGGTCCCCAGTTTCGGGTTCTTAACCGTATCGCTAGGCAGTATGCCGGTTATTCGATCGGTGATGGCCTTTAACACGGTGTCAATTTTGTTGGTCATCTCGCTTTACTGTTGTTTGAAATCGGCTTCAAATTTGGATAGTCTAACGTCTTGAGATGCCATGAATTTGGAAACTAGTCCTTCTATATTTGATTGATTGTTAAAATTTTGAGGACGGTTGTTGAAGGAACGGTTCGGGATCGAACCGTTAGGTTGGAATCGGTTAGGTGGGTTTGAAAAATTATTTTGGGAGTTTTGAGGTTGTCTCCACCATAGGTTCGTATGACTTCTCCATGACTAATTATAGGTGTCACCAAGATTGTTTTGCTCTGGCTTAAAGGTATACCGCTTACCTCCCGCTTTATCGGTACGCGCGGATGCGTATTCAACGAAGGCTTGTTCGGGGTTCTCCATGCAATGCCGAGTGTCGTGGGGACCACTACAGATATCACATAGGGTAGTGATTTTGTTTACTTGGGTAGGTTGTGTTAGAGCAAGATGATCTTCCATCAAGCGTTGAACTTGATTTTCGAGCTCTGTTAGATGGCGGTCGAATGTACTCGGGACATCTTGAGGCAGTGCGATTGCCTTGACCGGCTTAACAAAATCCCTTGGGTTATTCCAACTTTGGTTGTCATAGAGGGAGAGGTCCTTTAATATTGCCCAGGATTCTTTAGGGTTGAGGTCACGATGCTTACCACTGGCCGATTGGTCAATGGTTCGTCTTGTGATGGGATTAACATGGTCATAAAAAATTTAGACTTAGAGCCAAAGATCGATGCCATGATGAAGGAATTTTTGGAGTAAGTCCTTTAAACGAGTCCATGCTTCAGATAAAGATTCTCCATGATGTTGTTGGAACATCAGGATATCGTTGCGAAGTTTTGCGGTCCTTCCCGGTGGAAAGATTTGAGCAAGGAATCGGGTAGTAAGATCCTCCCATGTGGAGATGAATCCTGCTGGAAGGCGTTCAAGCCAATTGCTAGCTTGATTACGCATTCTTTCCTTATTTTCACTGTCAAGGTCAAGTGAGTCCACAAGTTTAAGGAAGTCCTTGAGGTGTTGATTTGGATCCTCGGACCGAAGTCCGTAGAATGAGCATCCGTTTTGCACTAATCGGATGGTGTCGGATCAAAGAGGTACCACGTTGTTCCCTACGGGGAGCTGATGGTATCCCTATAGCCCTCGTGGCCTAGTTTGGAGTAGTCTCCTAAGGTACCGATAGGATTCTCGTCTCCCATAGTGGTTGACGAGAATGGGTTACGAAACAATTAACATGAAGAAAAGATAGACTACAAGAAAGCTAATGTGCATGAATTAAATATTACTTGAAAGGATTCAAGCAAGTAGAACTAAGCTAAACTATAATGAAAACCTAACTATTCCCCAGGCGGTGGCGCTAAAAACTTGATGTGCGGTTGTCGTAAGACTTCTACACGAGAAGTTTTACAACTCCCTAGGCAGTGCACCTAATCGTTGTAGTGTAGTATATGCAAGACTCGGGGTTGTTTATCGTTCACTCGGGGAATAGGTTAGGAAGGCTTGATCACGGTCTGTTAGGTTCATGAAAAAGACTCGGTGACCCCGTGTATTGTCTAGAACAGCATAGCTCGTAGTCCTAATGTAAGCGTATGACTTATGGTATTAGGGGTCTTTACCCACATGTAAGCCCACACCATAACCCATTTTCTAGGGCATGTAACTCACTATATAAGCCCCTTTCCATCCATGGAAAGAGGTTGGTTGTTCATTTTATTAAAAACACACATAAGGTTTTTCTCTCACTAGAAATTCTCTCCTTTCTCTCTCTATAATCGGCCTAACCCCTAATCTTGCCTTTGTGTTATGATATCCAATATCCCATAATTGGTATTAGAGCCCATGGGATGATTAGCTAGATTGTGTGTGCATTTTCTTGGTTAGTTTAGAACAAAAGTTTGGTTTTTGAAGGTTTATAGTCTTGTTCTCAGTTTTCTTTGATCTTGACGTTTGTGATGTTAAAGTTTATATTTTAAAAATTGCTATAGCCTTCTAGTACTAAGTTGTACAAAAGAAACCAAGCAAAAACGTTCAAAAGGGTGATTTTTAGGCGTTTTTAGGTGAAAATACAAGTTTTTCAAGATAACGAGTTAGGGTTCTGTTTGAAGATCTTCTCAGCGAGTTAAGGTACTGTTCTGGCGAGTTGTCAGAATAGGTACATGTTGTGTCAGATAGTTACTGTGTCAGCGACTTGTCGTTCTTGTGCAGGTAGAGACTCTAGGTCTGCGAGTTTAACTTTTCTTGCAGGTAGCGTGTTGGCTTTAGCGTGTTACAGGATATTTGAAGAATAATTTTCTAGCGACTTTGAATAGGAAACTCTGCCCATTTGGTTTCTTTCTAGCGAGTTGTCTCATCTTCTTCATAGTGAGTTAGTCCAGCGAGATTAAATGTTATTTGAAGACTATTTCTTAGGACTTGTGAACAGAACTCTACCCATATGGTTCTTGCGGTGGGGGGGGGGTGGGGGGGGGGGGGAGGGGGGGGGGCGGGTGGGGGCGGGGGGGGGGGGGGGGCGGGGGGGGGGGGGGGGGGGTGGAGGGGGGGGCGGGAGGGGGGGGGGGGGATACACACCACATATATAGGGGGGTGTGAGGGGAGGGTGGGGGGGGGTGGCGGGGGTTAGGTCAGCGAGTTAACTTTTCTTGCAGGTAGCGAGTTGGCGATAGCGAGTTACAGGTTATTTGAAGACAATTTTCTAGCGACTTGTGAACAGGAACTCTGTCCATTTTGTTTCTTGATAGCGAGTTGTCAAGTTTCTTCCAGCGAGTTACAGGGCAGCGAGTTGTAAGCTTTTGGATATTTGAACTCTTAGACTAAACTTTCAACTTGACAAATTTTAACCTGTAATCCTAACACACTTGAACAACATTTCACCAATTCAAACATTCAATCACCACTTTTAACATACAATCACTAATCATTGTACCGATCCAAAGTTTATCATAATACAAGTAATCAATCATGTCTAGTAATTTCAATGATATTCAAGCGGCCAGTTCCGATACTCGCCCTTCTATGCTCGATAGGACTGATTACGACTCATGGTCACAACGAATTCGGCTGTATTGTAGGGGAAAGGAAAATGGAATTTACATTCTTCAATCAATTAATCATGGTCCATTTGAGCTTGGAACCACCAAGGACACACTTGGAACCACACCTGAAGGGGGTGTTCTTCTTGGACCAGAAAGGCCTCACACTTATGATGATCTTAATGACAATGACAAGAAACGATTAGATGCTGATGTCCATGCAACCAACATTGTGCTTCCAGGATTACCCAAAGACATCTACAAGCTCATCAATCATAACATTGAAGCAAAAGCTATTTGGAACAATGTCAAAATGCTTCTTGCAGCATCTGAGCTCACCAAAGAAGACAGAGAATCTTAGTTGTATGATGAATTTGAACGTTTCAAGATGTTTCATGGTGAAAACATCAATGAGTACTATGTCCGGTTCCACAAGCTCGTCAATGACATGATGAATATCAGGATGACAATGCCTAACATTCAGCTAAACTCTAAGTTTGTGAACAACATGTCACTTGAATGGGATAGGTTTGTGACAACAGTTAAACTTAACAAAGGGCTAAAAGAGATAAACCATGAACAACTGTATGCATACTTGAAACAACATGGGAAGCATGCCGCCCAAGATCGACTAATTATTGACAGAATTACTCCAATGACTAATGATCAACTTGCATTTATCTCAAGTGTTCAACCTTACACCCAATCGTCACAGGTTCAGTCTTATCAATATCTACCATCCTCAGCACCTCTTCAGTCACCATATGTCCAATCACTTGAGTATCCACAATTTGCTGAAACATCACAACTTGACTCTGGATACACTCAAACTGATGAAATACTTTACACTCTTAAGAAACAAGTTACACTCCTTGCCCAATCATTCAGAGCAACTCTCCCTCAGATAAACAACCAACTTTGAACCTCGTCTAACACCCGAAATCAAGCAACAGTTCAGGATGGTCAGGTCGTGGTTCAGAATGTTCAAGGGCTACATAATCAGAATCAGAGGAACTTTGCTCAGGGAAATGGTGCAGCAGGTAATAGGGGAGCACAAAATAGAGCTGGGAATGCAAATGCAGGTCAAGGAAAACCGATCAAGTGTTATAATTGTAATGGGCTTGGACATATCACACAGAACTACACTCAGCTGAAGCGTCCACAGAATTATAATTATTTCAAGGACAAGATGTTGCTGATGCAAGCTCAAGAGAATGGTGCAGTGCTGGATGAAAAAGAGCTACTCTTTTTGGCTGGTGAAAAAACTAACACTTTTGATGCAGATGTGGATAATTAACCAGTTAGAGACTTAGCTCTGAATGAGGACAACATTTTCCAAGCAGATGAAAGTGATGCTTTCGACTCAGATGTTGATGATGAACCTACAGGTCAGTCCATTTTCATGGCCAATTTGTCCTCAGTTAGGGCAGCGAATCTACAAGACGGTCCATCTAATGCATCAATCTTATCTGAGGTACATGATCTGGACAATGCTATTGATCCTAGTGATAATAATCTGGCCGAACATGAGATTCATAACGAAGTACAATAGATAACTGTTATTGATTCAACTAGTGCTGATATGGGTAATAGTAATGTTATTCCATAGACGGTCAATGATGTTTCTGTTGTACCAAGTAGTGCATCTTCTATTCCAAATGATGCATATGTGTTGCATGATAATGATGCGTACATTCCTACTGACCCTTTGGCTACTGAACTCAATATCTATAAGGAACAAGCTGCTATTTATGAACAACGCGCTAAGTTTGAACTAACACTGCGTAAAGGAAAAATAGATAAATAAATGAGTATACTTATTCGAGATCACAATAAAAAGGAAGAAAATCTTAAGAAGGAACTTCATTATGTAAAGTTACAACTTAATTCAACCATTCAAAACAACAAGATAACTAAAGAAACTGTAACTGCCTTAAAACAGGAGTTCAAACAGAAAGAAACCAAATTCCTAACTGATTTTTCAAATCTAAAAAATTTAAAAGATAAACTCGAGAATAAGTTATACTCACAAGATAAATCCATTCAAACTGTTCATATGATGCTAAAACCTACAAAGTTATATGACCAAGATGCTGAAATGGCCATAGGTGTCTAGAACCCTTTTTACCTCAGAAAGGCCAAAAAGGCTCAACCGACACTTTATGATGGTGATGAACTTCTTAAGACGCATCATGTCCCTGTAACTGTTACATCATCTAAGGAAGACCTTGAGTTAGCTGAGACCATAAGAATTAAAATGAATGAGAAAATGAATAACTCTGTGTGTGTGGAAAAAAGGGTTAAAATTATACCTCCTAACTATTCTAAGGAAAACTTTATGGTCACTTTCACTCCACAGACCCAACTAACCACTGAACAAGTATTTTGGTCTAATGAAATTAAGGAAAAGAAGGCCGAAGATCTTAAAGCTAAAACCCCAACCCTGCTAGTTCTACCACCTACGATAGTGTATCCATCCAATACTCATGTCCATCTGTTCCCCCAAACGCTTCCTAATACAACTCAAGTAAATATTGGTCTGTATGTAATTACTCAACTTTTTTGAGACTTTGAGAAAACGTGTAAGAAACAGATTACACCAACGGGAATAACTGAAGGGGAAAGGGGTTTTGAACAAACTAAACGGTGTTATTTAACCGAAGTCATTCCATTTTTCAATCTACTTAAAGAACATTTTGACAAAGTTTAAAAATCACTTGTTAAAGAAGTTAGGGCAATGAAAGTAGTTTTTGAAAATTTGGAGGATGAGGTGGACCAGAATGTGATTGCCTTAAAGAGTGATGAGATTGAATGGAAAAACCTTCTCATCACAAATGAGACTTTGATTGCTAATTGTATTGCTCAGGATATGTTTTATACTATTACTGATTCTGTTATGAATGCATATTGATTTCATGAATTATCTACTACTTATAATGTTGCAATGAATCGTGCTGTTAATCTTGAAGCTAAGAATTCCAAATTACTTGAAAAAATTCAAAATGATGATCATAATACCATGGTCAAGGATTTTTCAAAATTAGAGATTGCTCACCTTAATTTATAATTAAAGTATCAACATCTTAAAGAAAATCTCGAAAACTTTAAATCCAAGTCATCTAAGGTTGTTCCTGAATTTGATGCATTTTTTGAACTCGGTAAACAGGATGATCAGATTCAAGGTCACAAAAACACTATCCGTAAGTTGAAAGCTCAAATTTCCCAATTGAAAGCTAACAAAAGTGATGAGGTGAGCCACCTTGATTATAAGTCTCTAGATTCTCAAAACTTATAATTAAATCGTATCTGTCACAGCTTTGCAAGAACGACTAGACAATTTTAAAGCTGAAAATGAAAAGGTTAAACAACATTATCAAGAGTTATTTAACTCCATTAAAATAACGCGTGTTAAAACCATTGAAAATACAACTTCTTTACAAACCGAAATTGAGTATCTAAAGACTCAACTCAAGGGGAAGATGCCATGCGTCACTAGCAATGTTGCAACACCAAAGGTTTCTGTTTTTGAAAAGTATGCGATTGATGTCGACCCTCTTCCTCAACCTTAGAGAAACAATAAGGGCGTTCATCACGGTTATCTCAACTGCCTTAGGGATACTTTAGATACCCTTAGTGAGATAGTCGAAGAGGCTAGAAGTAACCGACCTTCTGATAATAGTCTGGAGTATGCTTGCGTTTACACTAAACACTCTCAGGAATTATTAGAATATGTGAATGCCTCATATCCTAACGCGGATAACAAACGTGATAAATTTATCGCCGCTACACCTTTAACTAGGAAAATGCATGTAACCTTTGCTGAACCATTTGAAACTTCAGGCAACAACACATCAAAACATGTCAAGCAACAATCAGTTCAATAGACTAATGCTCCTATTATTCCTTCTACATGAGTAAGCACTACCAATACAGCTAGAAGGTCACAGCCTAAGCGCAACACAACGAATGATAAGACCTTACCAGCTAACAGTGTGCCCAAGACAAAAGTAGAAGACCACCCTAGGAATAATAAGTCTAAACTGAGCAAAAAGAATCATGTTGATTCGAGTATTAGCGTTAGGCGTACTGTCTTTAATACGAATTCTAATTCACTTTGCAAGACATGTAATGAATGCATTATTTCCTTTAATCATGATAAATGTGTTGAACATTTCTTGTAGTCTTCCAAAACACCCAGTTAAAAAAATTTGGAGAGTCAAACAGGTTAAACAAACATGGACACCCATAGGCAAAGTATTTACCACAGTGGGCTATCATTGGAAGCCCACTGGTAGAATATTCCCTTTAGGTGAACATTGCCCTTTAACTAGGAATACTAAACCTAAAGTAATGCCTATAAAACAATGGAAGCCCACTGGTAGACCAATCCCGTTAGGAGGACAGTGCCCTTTAGTTAGGTCTACTGCTCTTAATAGTATTACCATGCTAGCTGATACATAGGCAAATAAGACTCTTATGGCATATAATCTTGTTTGCACTAACCAACAGGACCCCAACTGCAATTAGGGATCTAATTTATCAAACTCTTCATTTTCGCCTTTGTTCAAATGCAGGTCGTACAAATCGTCCTTTGGTATTTGGACTCAGGCTGCTCAAAACATATGACTAGAAATCGCTGACGGCTCCAAAATTTCATGAAAAAGTTTATCGGGACTGTCAAATTTGGAAACGATCATTTTGGTGCAATTATGGGTTATGGGGATTATGTAATTGGTGACAGTGTGATCTCCAAGGAATATTATGTGGAAGGACATAGACACAACCTTTTCTTTGTCAGTCAATTTTGTGATTCCGATCTTGAAGTTGCCTTCAGAAAACACTCATGCTTCATAAGAGATTTAGATGGTGTCAATCTCATTAAAGGCAGTCGTGGCATGAATTTATACACCATTTTTGTTGAAGACATGATGAGGTCCTCTCCCATTTGCTTACTGTCTAAAGCCTCCAAGAACAAATCCTGGTTGTGGCATCGTCGTTTGAATCACTTAAACTTTGGTACCATCAATGATCTTGCTCGTAAAGATCTTGTTAGAGGCTTACCTAGGTTGAAGTTTAAAAAAGATCATTTGTGTTCCGCATGTCAACTTGGAAAGAGCAGGAAAGCTACCCACCAACCCAAGACGATTAACACCATTATGGAAGTCCTACACACCCTTCACATGGATTTATGCGGACCGCTGAGAGTGCAGAGTATTAATAGGAAGAAATATATTTTAGTAATCGTTGATGACTATTCAAGGTTTATATGGGTGAAGTTTTTGAGATCCAAGGACGAGACTCTAGAGTTTGTCGTCAAACTATTAAAACAACTTCAAGTTGGTCTCAACAAGACTGTCAGGAACGTGCGGACTGATAACGGCACAAAATTTGTTAATAAAGACTTAACTGCTTACTATGAAAGCGTTGGCATAACTCACGAGAAAACTGTTCCGAGAACTCCAGTAGAACGATGTTGTCGAATAACGGAACCACACTCTTGTGGAAGCTGTTTGGACAATGCTGATCTTCTCTAAAGCTCTGATGTTTCTTTGGGCAGAAGCTGTTGCTACTGCTTGTTACACCAAAAACCAGTCCCTAATACATACTCTTCACAACAAAACCCCATATGAACTTGTGCATGACAAGAAACTAGATCTTTCTTTTCTTTGTGTCTTTGGGGCTCTCTACTACCCAACAAACGACAGTGAAGATCTTGGCAAATTGAAAGCTAAAGCAGACATTGGGTTCTTTGTTGGTTACGCACCAAACAAGAAGGGTTACCGAATCTACAACAAACGAACCCGCCAAATCATGGAAACCATTCACGTTACATTCGATGAGCTGACTGGGCAAACGGATCTTTTACACTCTCGTCAAGGACCCGTTCCTAACCTTTTGACGCCTGAACCTATCAGTTCAGGGCTCGTACCCAATCCTCCTCCTGCAGCACCTTATGTGCCTCCTACCAATAAAGAATTAGAGATCTTATTCCAGCTGATGTTTGATGACTATTTTGAGCCACACACTGTTGGTCGCCCGGTACCTCCTGCTCCTGCAGCTTAAGTTCCAGCCAATCTAATTGATCCATCGGTATCCATCTCGGTTGATCAAGATGCACTATCTGGAAATCATTCCCCATCATCTTCGGATCAACAATCTTCTTCAGTACATCATGGTGTTGCAGCTAACCATTCTTTAGAAGTATATCCTTTTGCTCTAGCTGATAATGAACCCTTTGTTAACATTTTTGCTCCAGACTCAAGTTCTAAAGCATCATCATTGGAGGAAATTTCGATAGCTGAATCTGTTGGGATTAAAAGACTTCAAGATGATTCTTAGAGTTACTACTGCTTAGGTATATATTAGTGCTATCAAGCATAACTTAGTGTTGCTGGTAATACTAATGAAAATTATGCTAAGTAGTTAGTACTGGTAGTGTAAAAGTTACTACTGCTAGTTACTACTGTTAGTATATATTAGTACTATTAGCATAAAGTTATTGCTGCTAATAGAAGTTAAGACTGCTAAGAGATGAAGACTGAAAATATACTAAGTAGTTACTACTGCTAGTACAAAAGTTAGTATTGCTAGTGTATGTTAATACTGCTAGAGTAAACTTCAAAGTGGTTAATACTGCTTATGCTCAGTTACAACTGCTGAGTGATTACTACTGCTGGAATGATTATGCTGAAAGAGATGAGATAAAAGATTAATTGGAGAACAAGAATACTTACAAAGATAAGTATTAGATATTTGTAAAGAAGATATGTATAACTTATTTGTTTAGGAGATTACTTTTGTTTATAGAAAAGATCATGTAAGCTAGGAAAGTAATGTAAGCCTTGCAGGACTCCTTGGTGTATAAAAGGAGGTCCTAGGGCATAATGTTAGGAGTACATCTTTAATATTCATAGCTTTAAGGTTATTTTGTAACCCTATCACTATTCAGAGTGATCATTTCATATTGAGGCTGCAAGTTTAGTAAAAGTTTGTTTACTGTTTTATTGTTCTTCTTAGTATTGCAAACTAGTTTCTGCATAGTTTGTGATATTCTCAATCTTAGTTTCTACTATAGTTTCTTTGGATCTATCCAACACAACTAAGCTTTAACAAGCTAAGTAAGATTTGTTCAAAAGGGATCAACAAGTGGTATCAGAGCTTGTTGAGAAACTTTGAATAAGAAGAACACTATATCTACACAAGATATGTTAGTCAAAGAAAATAAGGAGTCACAATCAGAAACTACCCAAACAGTGCCTGCACTAAAACTTCCTGTACTCAAAATAGGAGACTATGATCTCTGGAGCATGAGAATGGAGCAATATCTTACTCACACTGATTATGCTCTTTGGGAGGTTATTGTGAATTGTGATGCACCTGCTATTGCATCAGTTAGTGCTGGTACTGAAGGTCTTATTCCTCCTAAAACTGATGAACAAAAGCTAGCAAGAAAGAATGAATTAAAAGCAAAAAGCACTCTGTTGTTGGCCATTCCTGATGAGCACCTATTGAAGTTTCATGGAATCAAGGATGCAAAGACCTTATGGGAAGCAATCAAGGCCAGGTTTGGAGGCACCAAAGAATCAAAGAAAATGCAGAAAACTACACTAAAGCAGCAATACGAGAATTTTGCTGCATCAAGATATGAAGGACTAGATAAAACCTATGATAGGTTTTAGAAACTCATCAGCCAATTGGAAATTCATGGTGAAGTTATCTCTCAAGAAGATGCAAATCTAAAGTTGTTGAGAAGTCTACCATCAGCTTGGAACAATATTGCTTTAACCATGAGAAACAAATTTGATCTAGACACATTGAGCATGGATGATTTGTATAATAATCTGAAGGTGTATGAATCTGAGATTAAAGGCCAATCAAGCTCAAACTCTCAAAATGTGGCTTTTTTATCTTTAGAAAACTCTAGCAGTACTAATGAAGCAGTTAATACTGCTCATGAAGTGTCTACTGCTAGTTCACAGGGACAAGCTTCTTCCTCAACTTATGCTGATGATGTCATGTTTTCCTTCTTTGCTAATTAATCTAATAGTCCACAATTAGACAATGAAGATCTGGAGCAGATTGATACTGATGATTTTGAAGAGATAGATCTCAAATGGCAGGTGGCCATGCTTACCGTGAGGGTGAAAAGATTCTTAAAGAAGATAGGAAGGAATCTGAATTTCAATGGCAAAGAAACTGTTGGCTTTGATAAGACAAAGGTTGAATGTTACAACTGCCATAAGAGATGTCACTTTGCTAAAGAATGCAGGGAATCAAGGAATTAGGGGAATAGAAATGGAGATGCTCCAAGAAGGGTTGTACCAATTAAAACTCCTACAAATGCCTTGGTTGTTCAAGATGGGATAGGTGGTTATGATTGGAGCTTTCAGGCTGAAGAAGGCATCACAAACTTTGCTCTAATGGTCTATACATCCCAACGCTCATCAAGTTCATCAAGTTCAGACTCTGAGGTACATACTTGCTCTAAAGATTGCTTAAAATCATATGAAACTCTTCAA
>BQNB010056611.1:4483-14582 GCA_026074375.1 Tanacetum coccineum
GATTAATAATTTGTCGGATTATTTAGATTTGTAAGTTGATTGTTTAAAGGGCAAAATCCGGAGAATAATCAAATTACACATCTAGCAATTATTTTCTTTTTAAGAGATCGTTTTCAAAATAAACCAACGTTGTGAGAAAATTATCTTTTCTAAGGATTATAATTTGTTAATAAACCTAAGTTCACACTTAAGGAATTTTTCACGTCACTTAGCAAGCATATTAGTCATTAATATCTTTTTAAGCATATTTGTCATTTTTATCTTTTAGATCAATTTTAGTATAATCTTGTAGTTTTAAATCTTAGAATTAATATTAGTTTAATTTTTAGTATAAAAATAGTTTAAAACCAAATCCAAAAACTTAAATGACAATCAAGCTCGATTTATAACATGAACATAGATTTCCATTCACCTCTCACCGAGGAAAACGATACCCGTGTTGATTACTTATTATTCTTTCCTAAGAAAAATTTGTATGATACTTTGCTTGCGTATACGTATATGTACTTTATATAAATATATATATAATATATTTGAGGGTTTATTTGATGCGTTGAAAAACGACAATATCAAAATGGCGCCGCTACCGGGGAGAGGTGTAGCAATTTTTACGGGATTGTTTGTATCCGTGCCTTGAAGATCCTTTCTTCGGAAAGTTAATTTTCGTACTTATTAAAAAAAATAAAAATCCAAAAATATTTTCTTTTTCATTTTTTATTTCTTTTATATAAATATTAACATAATCCAAAAATATTTTTAGTTTTATTATTACCTTTATAAAAATCTTAAAAATATTCTCCTTTATCCTCTTCTTTCATTTAATTCTTTTCTTCTTTATCCTCTATTCCGTTTAATTCTTCGACATGTCTTCGTATAACCATTTTGATTGCTCGTGGTGTGGAGGTCCGTTTAATGGTTAGCTACATCTAAGGTCGAATAAGCTAGAGAAACTTATCCGAACAGAAATAAGCTTGAATGAAACAGCTTATTAAATAAGCTAATCGAATAAGAAAAAGAAAGAAAGAGATGCGAAAATAAGCCACAAGAATAAATAAAACAACACCATCTTCATTTCATATCAATAAGCCACAAGTTTACAAATAAATTGATCGAATAAGCTAGAATATAACTACAATAAGCTGAAAAATACAGAAATAAGCAACTACTAAACTTTAATAAGCTAAAAATAAAAAAACTACAAAAACTAAAACTAAAATCATAACATGTGATCTTTATAGTCAAGTGGGGGGTAGAATTTGTAAATTGTTGCCAATCATATCAATACAGCCAATCATTTCCCTCGATCTTGCCACCTCGTATCTGATAATGTGGTTGCCCCAATAAAAGTTGGACATGTGGATTCCATCTCTGCTTACTTTGTACGCCACTCATTCATTCATATCAGATATAACAATTTTGAGATAGAAAGTTGCTTTGCCACGTGTTGACTATCTATTTGCCTTCAAAATGTAAATGGGATGGCACGTGAAGCATATTGAATTATTTAAGGGAGCACGTGAGGATGTTACATTACAACTCACAATTCACAAATTTTGTTCTTATTCCAGTTTACAAGTTATAGAATGGGTCGAGTAATGGGCTATTGGTAGGCTGTGATTAATATATTTTTGGGCTTGAGAATATTTGGGTTGGCTCAGCCCATATAACTAGGTTATGGGCCGGCCCAATAAGCAATGAAAGCACCGCTGGACTCAAATCAGTGCTCTTTCCAATGGCATGCTCGGGAAATATTCATGACTTCGTCTTGATTTTGGATATTAAGCACTCTTGATCGCGATGAAACCGTAATTACCCATTTTTGCTCCGTTTTCATTCCTTTTACCTACAAGACATAAAAAATACCAAACAAACATATTTGCAAGATAATTATGCATATTTTAGCATTTTTAGTCCAATTAATAGTGTTTTACGAGTTATAAATGATGTGTGTTTTAGCGCACATCAGAGATACCGAGAATGAAGTTGTCCGCCTAATGATGTTTCCCCTATCACTCACTAGAGAAGTAAAAACATGGCTGGATGAACTCAATGAACAAACTATCGAACCGTGGGATGAACTTTGAACCGCTTTCATTAGCTGATTCTTTCCTTCAGCTCTTTTCGACAGACTCCTCGGAGAAATTCGTGCCTTTTCCCAACATGAAAATGAATCTCTAACTGATGCATGGCTTCGTATGAAGGAAATTCTTAGAAATTGCCATGGTCATAATCTGTCCAAAGGCAATATTATCAAAATCTTTTACCATGGTCTCAACGAAATAACCCAAGAAGTTCTAAATGCTACAGTTGGTGGTATTTTCCTCTATAAAACACCAAATCAAGCTTATCAGCTTATCGAAGATAAAGTCTTACTCAAGCTCGACTAGGCTAAAAATCAAAAAACCAATCATCTCTTTAGAAAACCATTGCTTTCGCCGCTAAAGGTAGCAGTAATTCCGACACTAACAAAATTATGGCCCAAATGGACGCCATGACCATAAAATGGATGCTCAGTACAAATAACTCTAATCTCGTACAAAACAACCAACACCCGATGTTGACGATGATGACATACCTATGTCTCGTGAAGAAGAGGCTAAATTTATGTAAACTTTCCGTAAGACTTGTTTGCGACCGAGACTCGAATCGTGATAATTGTCGTTCAATCGGATGGAATGATTACAACCGAGACAACTACCAATCCAACATCGATGATAAATTCTATGATCTTTAAAGACAATTTAACGATTTCATGAAATCTCAGCAATCAACCAATGCTTTTGTCAAAGATACATTCATGGACCTCAAAACTCAAGTCGAAACAGTATCCAAAAATCATCAAGCTTCAATCTAAAACCTTGAAACTAAGTTCGACAGACTCGCTGACAAGCAATCTGGTCGACCTTCTAGATCTCTTCCAAGCAACACTCAACCAAACCCACGAGGTAAAAACTCTAAATCCTATCAACCACCGCAATCTCGTAATAAGCATGTGAATTCCGTATTCACAAGAAGTGGTAAGTCCTTTTATCCACCAGTCAACCCAAATTGTCAACAAAACAATTCTGAAACCCCTATCAACTTCGATAGCGATGATGAAGACGATGAACCTACACCACAACCAAAAACTCAACCTCCGAAACCAAGCAAAGAAACACCATTACCAAAACCATACAATGCAAAAATCCCATATCCTCAAAGCCTAAGGAAAGAAAAAATGGAGGCCCAATACGGAAAATTCCTCGACATGATTCGAGCCGTCCGAATCAACGTACCTCTTGTCGACGTCTTAGCCAGAATGCCTAACTATGGCAAATTTCTCAAAGAACTCATAAGCAACAAACACAAAATCGAACAGATTTCTACCGCTTTTTTGAGAGATGAAAGTTTTGTCATTCTTCAAAATAAAGTTCCACCTAAACTTAGAGACCCCGGAAGTTTCCTTATTCCATGAAACTTCAATAAAACTTTCTCCTGTTATGTTTTAGCCGACCTTGGTGCTAGCATTAACCTTATGCCGTATTCCTTATTTGCGAGAGTATCTCTCAAAACTCTTAAACCTACTAAAATGAGCATAAGATTAGGCGGCCTATCATTCTAATACCTTGTTGGAATAGCTGAAAATATGCTCGTTGAAGTTGGTAAATTCACCTTCCTTGTTGATTTCGTTATTCTCGAAATGGAAGAAGATAACAAAGTGCCTCTCATCTTGGGATGACCCTTTCTTCACACAGCTGATGCAGTAATTCGAGTTAAACAGAAACAACTCAATCTAGGAGTTAGGACTGAACGAATGATCTTTAATATTGACTCTGTCATTAAACACTCTTATTCAAACGATGATACATGTTTCAGTATCAATGTTATCGAAGAAATCTTAGAAGAAGATTTCGATTCTCTTCTAGACGAAGGAAGCAAAATCCTCCATTCCATCGAAGGGACCATTCTCGAAGAAGAAATCTTTTCTAAATTCGATAAATCCATAGCAATGGCTGCAAATGAAAATTATGACTCTGAGTCCGATGAAGAAGAACCAAAATTTAAGAAAGTCACCATCAACACAGATTATAAAATCAAGACATCTCTCGAAGAACCTCCTACGGATCTCGAACTCAAACCTCTTCCTGATAACTTGGAATATGCATTTTTGGAAGAACTATCTTTTTTCCTGTAATCATATCATCTCAACTCTCTGCTCAAAACAAAAGAAAACTTGTATCTGTCCTTAAAAACATAAAGAAGCATTTGTCTGGAAAACATCAGACATTCCTAGAATCTGCCCATCATTCTGCAAACACAAGATACAAATTTTGGATGACAAAAAGCCAGTTGTCTAAAAACAGAGAAGGTTAAATCCAAATATGCAAGAAGTTGTTAAGAAAGAAATTGTAAAAATCTTAGATACTGGTATTATTTATCCAATTATTGATAGTCCTTGGGTTAGTCCTATTCACTGTGTACCAAAGAAAGGTGGTATTACAGTAGTCACAAACAAAAATGATGAACTTGTCCCAATAAGAACTGTTACGGGTTGGCGATTATGCATCGATTATGGTAAACTTAATGAAGTAACCGTAAAAGATCATTTTCCTTTGCCATTTATGATCCAAATGTTGGAAAGACTCGCAGGAAATAAATATTTCTGTTTCCTTAATGGTTTTTCTGGATATTTCCAAATTCCTATCGATCCTATGGACCAAGAAAAAACAACGTTCACATGTCCCTTTAGTACATATGCTTATAGGTGAATGCCTTTCAGATTATGTAATGCTTCGGCTACATTCCAAAGGTGCATGTTGGCAATCTTTCATGACATGATCGAAGAATCAGTCGAAGTATTCATGGACGATTTCTTCATCTTTGGAAACTCTTTCGACAAATGCCTAAACAACCTCGATAAAATGCTCCAGCGTTGCAAAGATGCTCATCTTGTCCTTAATTGGGAAAAATGTCACTTCATGGTCAAAGAAGGAATTATGCTTGGACAAAAGGTGTCTGGCGCAGGACTTGAAGTCGACAAAGCGAAGATCAACGTAATCTCAAAACTTTCACCCCCTACCAATATCAAAGGTGTTAGAAGCTTTCTAGGACATGCCGGCTTTTACCGACATTTCATAAAATATTTCTCGAAAATTGCCCGACCTCTAACTAAGCTGCATGAAAAAGATACTCTATTCAAATTCGATGATGAATGTCGAAAAGCATTTGAATTATTAAAAGAGAAACTCATATGTGCTCCTGTGATCGTAAGCCTAAACTTGAATCTTCCGTTTGAACTTATGTGTGATGCAAGTGATTTCACAGTTGGAGCTGTCTTAGGTCAAAAAGATGGTAAAAACTTTCACCCAATCTACTTCGCAAGTAAAGCTCTCAACCCAACTCAACAAAAATACACCATAATCGAGAAAGAACTTATGGTTGTAGTTTTTGCATTCAAAAATTTTAGATCCTATCTTATACTATCAAAAACTATTGTTCACACTAGTTACTCAGATCTTAAACATATGTTTAAAAAACAAGACGCAAAAATCCGTTTTAATCTATGGATTCTACTCCTACAAGAATTCGATATAGAAATCAAAGATTAAAAAGGTACAAAAAATGTTGTTGCCGGTCACTTATCTCGGATTGACAATAACAAGACAAGTGATGACAGTGAAGTTGACGACAACTTTCTTGGAGAAATCCTTATGGAAATTAACACTAGAGATGAACCATGGTTCGAATACTTTGCAAACTATTTAGTGGGTGATATCATACCAAAAGGGATGACGTACCAACAAAATAACAAATTCTTTTCTGACCTCAAACACTACTTTTGGGAAGAACCCTATCTTTTCAAAGTATGTTTTGACGGTATGATCAGACGCTGTGTATATGGACCAAAAACTCATACCATTTTAGATCAATGTCACCACGAACCAACCGGTGGACATTATGGATCAAACGTAACCGCTAAAAATGTCCTAGATTCAGGTTTTTACTAGCCAACAATCATAAAAGAAGCTCATACTCTAGTTCGCCTTTGCGAAGCATGCCAAAAGACAGGAAATATTTCAAAATGTGATGAGATGCCCTTAACCAACATTCAAGTATGTGAAATTTTCAATGTATGGGGTATCGAATTTATAGGACCATTCCTAAAATCACATAAGTTTGAATACATTCTTGTCGCTTTAGACTACGTATCTAAATGGGCCGAAGCTCAAGATTAACCAACTAATGATGCCTGAGTGGTTATCACTTTCTTGAAGAAACTATTCTGTCATTTCAGAATACCCAAAGCTCTAATAAGCAGCCGAGGAACTCATTTCTTTAACAAAATGATGGAAAAAACTATGAAAAGATATGGAGTTAGTCACCGTTTCTCTACATCATACCACCCTCAAACAAGTGTTCAAGTTGAAAACATAAACAGAGCCCTCAAAAGAATTCTTAAGAAGACTGTTAAAGACAATCCTGTTATTTGGTCAAGAAAACTTAATGACGCTCGGTGGGCTTTTCGCACTGCTTACAAAACACCAACTGGAACAACACCGTACAAACTCATTTATGGAAAGAACTACCATTTACCATTAGAAATTGAACACCGTGCATATTGGGCACTTAAGAATTGCAATCCTGATCTCATCGCTACTGGTGAAAAATGAATGTTTTAGTTACATGAATTAGACGAACTTAGACACCAAACCTATAAAAACTCTCGTCTATATAAGGCAAGAACCAAAGTCTGACACGATAGAAAAGTAAGAATGAGAAAAGAATTCAAACACGGAAACAAAGTTAAGCTTTTTCACTCAAAGTATAAATTTAAACAACCAAAACTTAGATCTCGCTAGTTAGGACCATACGTAGTAAAACATCAATATCCATCCGAATATGTTGAACTATATGGAAAAGATGGAAAGACGTTTATTGAATGGCCATTGAATCAAACTATACCATGAAGAAGAAGATTATAATGACCAAAGGGAAGCAGTCACTCCCTTTTTTCCTAAAGAATAAACTTCAGAAGCAAGAGTCTAGCTAACGACTCTCATAAAACTTAAGCGCTTCTCGGGAGGCAGCCCGTGCTTTACTTAAGTGTGGAGGAGTCTCTCCTCCATACAACTCTATTCGTATCCTTTATTTTTCCAAAAAAACCCAAAAATAATTTTTATGTGTGCGCTTTTGTGTGTTTACATTTATGCAGGTAATATAGCTTAAAGATTGTAAAATTATGAAGAATGCTCAAGGACAGCTCTCTCGCAGCTATATATCTCTATGCCTTGGGAAGTACCGTTTTCCCTTAATTTTCCCTATTTTCTAGTTTATCAATTATCACATTGAGGGCAATGTTCGACTTAAGTATGGAGGGGAGCCGAATAGGAAAAATTATTTATATCCCTCCATGTTTGCCCTGCCAAATTTTTTAATGCAAATCTCAAAATTAATATACGCTTTCAATATAAAAAATGCTCTTAGTAAGGAAAATCTAACCATATCTACATTATAACTAGCGCAACCTAGTCCACTAAATTGTGAGAATTATAAGCCTTGAATATATTCGGGTACCCACCTTTGGTACCTAAGATAATTGATGCCTTTAGCTTGTTCGAGTTAAGGTTTGAATGCAATTACAAGTGTCTCATCCGTCGTTACGGCTGTGTATTTGTAATTTGTCTCCTTTTCTAGAACAGTGGTTGATTGTGTCGTTGTGTGGTGTTAATTTTATGATTTCAAGTTTTAAATTTATATTTTGCCGACTTAACCAAAAACAACACTTTAACGGGCAATGTACCCGGTCAGTGGTAGATTCGTGGTAAGTAGGGTATCAATCACAAAGAGCGAGAAACATTTTCAATTCATTAATACTTTGGTTTTTCTAATCTAAGTTAGTATAATCTATGCTAAACCTATGTTAATTTCTATGCTAAATTAAATTGGGGGATTAGGGGGTTTTAAGCTTAAGAGGATCTGGCATGGGTTTTGTGGTGACTAAAATCAGTTCAAGGACACTAAAACACAAGTAAGCTCGAAATTAACAAAAGTACTAAAGGGAGCGATTAGCCAATACATATAAAAAATGTTTTAACCATTATAAATTCAATCTGAACTTTGGTATGTTTATTTAGTACAATGATACTTATCCGAGGTTAGCTTATCTTTCTTATATTAAGGCAGGGTACTTCTTCATTAAACAAGACCACGTAGAATTCTGTCACAATTAAACGTATCCGCATAAAGCATCCTTATTTGCTGATTATAATCTATCTTAGGGATTAAAGCAATGGTGATCTTGTTAAACCCTAGCTCATGGAGACTTTACCCACTTACTGCTTAATGGCAATTCATACACTAGTAGTCTACTAACCAAGTCTTTACCAATTAATCGAGAACATACTCGTTGACCCTTGGGTCACCTGCAGGTCCAACTAAGCTCACAATCTAAAGGCAAAGATAGGTCGTTATTTGTGATCCTATTGGTCTAGATGTATAAATCACTATATGGAGAGCTATCCTGGCATCTAGATTACTTGGTCCGTATCACTAGATCCAGTTGAATGATAGGTCGCATACAAAAGCACGTAAACAAGTATAAATTGATAAACATAAACAAGCAATCAACAATTAATTAAGCAATCGAGATAAATAAACCAAACATTAAGATCTTCATAGTAATAGCTAAAACCCGAAGGTATTAGCCTTCAAATGTCATAATCAATACAAGAGTAATAATTTAGCCAAGGTAAACTAATTGAGTTAACAAATGATACCAAAAACAGAACGATTACAAGAGTGTAGGAGATTACAAGTAGTTTCCTATGGAATTAATCACGTTGCAAGACCTCTTCTACTCTTCTTCTCCTCTGAAAATCGACTTTTGTGGTTTAGGTATCAAAAATATGATTTAGCACATGATGCAGTCGTCGTAAGGGACTTCTACACGAAGTTTTACAACTCCCTAGGTAGAGTACCTAACCGTTGTAGTAGTAGTATGGGCAAGACTCGGGGGTTGTTATCGTTCTCTAGGGGAATAGGTTGGAAAGGCTTGATCACAGTCTAACAAAATTCTAAAGGTTGAGAGAAGATTCTTTTTGTATTTGTATGTTTATAGGAAAGCAGGTAAAATCATATATTTGAGAGGTTGGTTGGTTTTAGCTATTAAACTAAATGTAAAACTACGCTACTGGTGATAACAATATAATAAAAGATTGTGTTTATTTAATCATGTATTACTCCCTAGATTGCTTCTCCTAGTGTTGTTGCTTTGTCACACTTGTGATGATCTATGTAACTATTTCCTAAGTCATGAACGAATTACACGAACCCGCTATCTATTTAATATTCTATTAAGGCAACACACAAGTAAGGTAGTATGAAGACTATTACAAGGCCCCTAAGAGTATATTAAATGCATTTGAAATATATTAAGAGTGGATCAACCATAAAAGGGAAAGGTAGTATGAAGACTGTTACCCTATGGTATCCTTTCTACACATTTATGTTTTCCTAGACATATCAACAGTGATACAGACAAAAGCTGGTTTTTTAAGACTTGACATGCATATTCATCACAAGAAGAAACACCACTAAGATCTACATCATAGGTTTCATACAATCATAAATAAACACAATAGAAAGTTTAGCCAAGCATGTTAAAGATAAAGCAAGAACAGATAAGAATCACACAACAAGACATATTGAATAATTAAGATAGTCTTACTTGATTAAAACATGAATTGAAGGAAGTACAATAAGGTTTTGAGGCCCTAAAATCATCCCTAACAGCTGCTAAATGAACTAGGGTTCGCCCCTTTCTTTTACTATAAAGTTACACACTTAAAACCTTAAAAACGGATTTGCATATATAGGAAAATCGCTATGACGTCGTCGCATTTTAATCATGACGCCGTCATGAGTAGAATATTATAGATCTTGGGCTGGTTCGTGCGAGCTAAAGTCGTCGTGAAATGTTGTGACCCCGTCACAGTAGGAATTGTGACTGCGTCACGTGTATTTTGTGACGCCATCTCTAGCTTCTGAGTAGAAATTCTTGAGAGATGTTGGTGTAGGTCGGTAGTCTTGTCCGTTTCTTCTCCAAATGAGCCTAAGTCAC
>BQNB010056611.1:15347-38600 GCA_026074375.1 Tanacetum coccineum
TGCTAAATTTAGAGATACATATAATATGTAGATGATGATATTTGCCCTACAGATATCTGACCAAGACACCTCAAAGAATTCCCGACATGAAATATATCCGTTTGTTCATCGACACAAAACAAGTAAGTGCTTGCTTACCCGGATAGGGATAATTAGTCCCAAATAGATCGATTTATAACATTTGCGCTTACTTAACCAATCCCATTGGTCATAGGTAACTAATGGTTCATGATGGTTCGGGCATGATAGTGGTCTAATCGCTACTTAAGCAACATGTTTCTAATGTTTCCAATCAATACGCTAATGTTTCTATATGTTTCGCCAATGTTTTAAAACCGCAAAAATGTCTAAAAGTGTCCGAAAACCTAATTTACTATTCACATCAGCAACCTGATTTATTATTTTTTCTGAAAAGTGTACCAAAATTTATTTCGCCATAACTTGATCGTTTTAAATCCGCTTTTAGTGTTCGATATATGAAAATCTATCTATATGAAATAAGCTCTCTAAAAACTACTTTCTTGACTAATGAAAATATTTTTAAGTTGCCCAAAACCTTAAAACAAAATTGGATCAGCAACCATATTTTTCTCAAATGCTCCTAAAATTCCTCCAAACTTGACAATAGTGCCTATTCTATCCTAGTCCCGTTCACTACTAAACCATCTAATGTTCCGCCATCAAAACCACAATCAATACTAACCTAATCCTAAGATTTTTATTGTGCAACACTCATGATCACTCATACTCACAGCTAAACCTTTTGTAAATCAAAGAATCATAAAACAACACTACTTTATGTTTTAACTTGTTTATTTTCAAAAACCACAAGTCTTAACATTGCATAAGAACCATAAAGAAACACAAGAGATGGAATAGAACACTTACAAGAATAAGATGAGTTAAGAAACACACAAGATCTAACCTAAAATCCTTAGATCTATAAACCCTAAATAATCTTGCAAAAACCCTCTTAAAATATTAAAACCCTAACTTTTGAAATCTTTAGAAAACCTTGAAAACAATGATCAAACCCTTGGAACACCCTTAGATATGATTAGAAATGAGATTAGAATGTGTAAATCTTGCTTGAAATCAAAATTATGGAAAGTATATGTGTGTGTGTGCCATGGGCAAGAGAAGAGAGAAAAGAGAGATGAGAGCTCTTGGTGGCTTGTAGAAATGAAATGAAACCCTAGGTTAGAAATATGCAAGGTATATATAGGACAAGGGGTATGGTTAAGGGCTTAGCTAGGTTAACAAAAGTGTGAACAAAGGACCCTATGGTCCTTGTGGTTCGTTCATTTCATGAGCCAAGGTTGGGGGGGAGACCAAGGTTGAACACTAGTTGCTAATTAATTCAAGATTCCATTTTGAAACATAGTGGAGTTGTGGTCCATGCCTCATGTGATGCATGTAAGATTGTAAGGACATGTTGGCTTGTTATGAGGAAAAGAACAAGGTGTCATTTTCACCACCTTGCATGTATGGATTTGAATTAAAGTAGAAAGATTCCACATAAATTAATCTAAGTGTGTATGTATGCGTGTGAATTGAGTAGGGGGGATGAATATGAAATTGTTGACTTACAACTCAAGACAAACGATAACTAGAGTTTACACGAAAAGATTACGAGTTTCTGGGGTACCATTTGATCAAAAACGCGAAAAACATAATTAATACGCTAAACCGTAAAAATAAATATCAGGAGTGAACGTAAACTACAAAACACTTAGAAAAGATAAAACAATGCATATAATATCTCGACTAATCAATTTCCGAGGCCGGAACGCGTCCGATGACGTTTTTCAGATTTAAGCGGGATAACCTCTTAGTTTTAGGTTAAATTCAAACGTAACGGATAAAATTCAAAATAAAGATCGGAGTAGTTTAAAATATTGAGCTAAAATTTACGGGTGTGACAACTTAGACCACTCGTAGATGCGTTTGTTGTAAGTGTAAAGTAGTGCGGAAAAGAAATACCTTTGTTATAAGGTAGATTAAGTGCTTGCGGCAATTAGAATGATAATGCTTAGATGTATAATGATTATTAAATGTGATATATGCTATATTTCCATAGACTTAAAGGATTATGTGCGGCTAAGAATGTGAAACACTTATCGGAGAAGTGTTAAATGTAGAAGTATATGTTTCTATAATGTAAAGTCAATGGTGGGTTATTTAAATATATAAGTGATGTAAGATGTATATGATGATATGAGTTTAAGAAATGATAGAGCTAAGATAAATGCATAGGATTACATTTTGATAAGTAATGTTAAAAGTATGTAAGTATGAGCTAAGTAAATGTGAAAATGTTTGAATTATGAAAAAGTTGCTTGCGTGAATTTTTTTATGTATTGAAAGTAAGTGTTAAATACGGGAATGTATGATTATATAATGTGAGGTCTATACTATGTTAATTATATGTCTAAGTGATGTATGACATGTATGACGGTATAAGTTTATGAAGTGTTTAAGCTAAGTAAAATGCATAAGTTGCATTTTAAATGAATCATGATAAATATATGGGAATAGGGGCAAGTAAATGAGAATAGATGTTAGTAAGCATGGTATGTAAAGGTTTATCTAAAACGTGAAGAGGAATGTTACATAGAAAACACGATAACTTAATCACAATGGCGAATACGAATATATGTGGTAAATGAATGATGTTTAAGGAGAGTCGCGCTAGAAATCTTAAATGATGCTAAATACTCTAAATGAATGATAAAGAATGACTAGAATCATGTAAATAAATGAAAGAGATGTATTTGATGAATAAAGTGAAGTAAATAAGCATACTATAAGAATAACCTATGTAAGGTTTATATGCGAAAAAAGTTAAGCTAATTAAAATGATGCTTTGATATAGAAAATTGAATAAGATGCCCACTTAGGGTTGACAAGAGAATGATAAATGGAATGTGAAAACGTATATGTAAATGTAATACGTGAGAATGAAAAGTATCATTTGGATCTTGCGTAATTTAAAGAAAGATGATAAAGTGTTAAGTAGAATGGCTTAAGGCAATAAAAGTGGAAATGAAAAAGTATATGATTAAAAAGGTACAAAGATGACAAAAAGGGTAAAGGACAATAAATTAAACATAGATTGGGTCCAATGCTCGGTAAAGGTTGGTGATACCACAAGGGTATCGATAATAGGAAAATCCTTACGAGGAGAAAGCCAAATGATAAAATGTAAAGACCAACGCAAGGTTGGTGATACCACAAGGGTATGGATAATAGAAAAATTCCTACGGGGAGAAAGCCAAGTTCCATTTGAGAAAAAAGTTAAGAAGATTGGATCCAAGCCTACAAAAGATGATATTAAAAATGAATGAGTTATTAATATGGGATGAAAAGTAATGAAGACTTAAGTATGTATGAGTGTTATGTCGGAAGTGCATAAGTAGGATGGTTTATAATCTCATTATTTAAATGAATTAGGACGCCTCTTCATTTAAATAAAGAAATTGTGAATCACCGAACCATAAGTTTATATTTCTTTATTTGCATTGATCGGGACGCTTCTCAATGTAAATAAAGAAGTATGGATGAGTGGGCTTATGTGTTCTCGGCATAGCATAAGAGGAATTAAGGAAGTAGAAATTGGGAGTCTAAAATTAGTTAGACGTCGTAGGAAATAAGATAGGTGAAATAAGAAATTGAGTATGACTTTTACTAGAGACCTTAGGAGAAAGTTAAGTTTTAGATGTTAGGAGTATAGGTTGAAGGATATAAGTTTAAATTGATGTAATAATATGCCTTATGGCATGGTGTAATGATTATGGTGGTCGCTAAGTATTATTAGCACCCTAATGTGAATGTAGAAGGTATAAGACAAAGTATTGAATTTTCTCAAGTGACTTTAAGTCCTTGATAAAAACTAACTAAAACGAAGTAACGTAAACAAAGTGTTATAATAGAAACGATAAAAAGGAATGTCAAGATGATTACGGTAAATAAGAAAGTATAAACTAATGTTGGCGTATGATAAGTCAAGATAATGAAATTTCTCAAGTAATATGTAATTCTTGATGAAAATTTAAAAAAGAAATGAATAGGAACGTAATGATATAGAGAAAAAGCTATTAAAATGATAGAATCAGAAATGATAAATGTTACCTAAGTGACGCTTGTCATTAGATAAATTGTAAGTATGATAGCAATGAACGAGAAATAGAACACGATAAGGATAATTAGAGGTATGATAGCATAGCTAGAGTTGCAAAACCATGTAGGTTGATGCAACTAGATAAGTATATGCTTGAGAATGATAAGATGAAATGTGGGGTTAATGTGACAAAGTGTTTGATTAATAATAGACGAAGAGATTTCGAGGACGAAATCTAAATAAGGGAGATAGATTTGTAACACCATGAAACTGATTTTTAAGTAATTATTTACGATAATGCCATAGAATGAGTTTGACTATAACTTTTATAAGTTGGAGGACGTTATGTAATTGGTTAGTCAACCCGGTAGTCAAACTATAAGTATAAATATTATGTAAATGGTTTTAGAAAATATCATGTGTCTCAACTAGGAAGAATATGACTTGAAGGACTAAAGTTGTTAAGTGGTATTAATCTATATAAGTTAATGTGGCCAAATAGTAAGAAAAGGGACTTGAGAGACTATTATTGCCAAAGGACTAAAGTGTCAACTAACTAGTTATGTCTAAGATAATCTCAGACATTTCATAAGTTCTAGAAAAGTGTGGTGTGTTCTCTGTATGTTGACATGATCAGGAAAGAGAGGGAAAAACAAGATTTTATAATTAATGATTGGAGGATAATTGAGGTCCTCATTCAAGAAATAGATCCATTACAATGATCCTACATCAAGTAAGTAATGTATTATTATGTTGAATTGATGAAACTATGAATTAGGGTTCTTGAGATAATTAGGGGTTTTGGATAAAATATGTTTATAAATTAGTATAAGGCTATAGAAATTGTGAGTTATAAGTAATTGGTATAATTAGGGGTTTTCATCATATGATCAAGGTATGATCATATGATGTCAAGATATTAAAAGGGTGTGTAATTCAGTTATATAAACCCTAATTATATATTGTTTTATATAATAATGAATATGATGATAATTATGGTACTAGGATGGCAATGTTTGATGATGATGATGTTCTTAGTGACTCATTGGTAATTTAGCTTGGATTCAAGGTAAGTAATATATTTATAATATGTTATGGTATATGAATGATCATGTGTTTATGTATGTTGAATGATGAGTATTTAAGTGTATGGATATAGAGACTTGAATATGAAGATGAAATAAGGCTTGTTAGGTTCTAATTAAGATGAGCTTGATTTAGTCATGGGACTAAACAAGGTATGTGATAGATTTGTGATTTGGCATGTTATGTTAGCATGATTAAATGTGGTTATGAGGTTTGTTTGCAATGTTTGAGAATTGGTGTGGAAGTAAGCAAATGATATGGATTAATGGTTAAGTGATTTAGTTATGATATGTATGTATGCATTTGATGATGTCGTGTATGATAATATATTATCGTGGGTTACTTACTAAGCGAAAGCTTACATGTTAAGTTGCAATTTTTTGTAGGTTCTTGCGATGAAGGTAAAGCGTTTGATAAGAGGTTAAGTTTGGAGGCAAGGATTAGATATAGATGAAGATGTTCGTAGGAGCTTAGTACTAGATACCGAGCTCAAATCAAGGTTGAACCCCCAAGTGTCCTAACGGTTTGCTAATGTTGTTGTCAAGGGTCAAGTACTTTGTAAATGTCTTGTTAATGTGTTTAAGTCCAGGTCTTTATAATGGGACAATAGTTGTGTAGGTTGTATAAGTGTTTTATGTGAAACGGGTCAAAACGGGTGTTTGACAAACCCCGTAAGGTATATGTTTTTGGGTCATTGAGACTATGAATGTTTATGAAAATGATGTATTATAATGTATTAATGAGTTTTGGAAAGTTTCATGTAATTTTGACTCCGGGAAGTTAGTTTTCGGAAAAGTGTTATAAAAATGAGTTGGGTGACCAGAATCATCCAGCCGGGCGGCTGGATTTCATGCCGGGCGGCTGGATGGGTCTGCAGTTTTGTGAATTTTGTTTTTGCCATAAAAACGAAACCGTAAGGAGTTAGAATGTGTTCTTTATATTGTTGAAAAGCTAATTGAGTCTACTTTATGTTAATGATACTTTCAAGGGTCTAATGGTAATGTATTAATGTCAATTTATCAAGGAGTGACACAAGGTCACTCCCGGTCTTGTGTTAATGTGAAGTTTTATTTTTTGGTCAAACATAGAGTCGGGAAAGAAGCGTTTCACTTGTACTTATTATTTGGTCTAGTTTTATTGTTTTTTTGCAGTTGATATATTGAGAGACTATTTCTGTCATTTTGGATTCTTGGATTGTGTTGGATAAAGACTCTTGCTGCTTATGACAATATGGTTGATTCCCAAGGGCCAAATATGTAACATTTGAAGGCTATATAATGCCTTAACCCAGTTAGTGTTAAGGCATTCATCTATCTCTCTTGATCTTATCTGTGGCTTTCACTCTCTCTCTCTCTCTAAAAACAATCTCTCTCACTCTCTCAAACGTTTGATTAAGATCTTCTTGATCTTGTGTTTATTTACTTTGTAATCGTTTGATTATTATTTTATGGATAATAATCTGATCTTGTAATCATTGTGTAAACTTCCGGTTGGTAATGTGTGCCGACTAGTTTGATCTTGTATTGGATTTGATTATTATTGAAGTTTTAGTTATTGTTTTGATACCATCGCACACAGTGCATCATCTTCTTGAGTCTTAATAGTTTTTTCTCTTTTAGCTCATTGGTACAAGTGTTAGAAGATAAATTAGAAGCCCAAGCACGGTTGTGGGTTTCATGTCATTAGGGTTCACATGTAACTTTTATTATATACTAGGCATTTTAACGCACGGGTCTTGTTTTCCAAGAAAAGATGCTCGAAATGCAAGAATCTTGATCCAAGTTGAACGGTTTTAGATAACGGATCAGACTTGGTTATACCAAAACAAATCATTATTTGAGTCGTTAATGATTTACATCAATGTTAGCAGTTTACCAATCACATGCTTAGTTAGAATAAATAACTTTTTATTGTGTACCAAGTACTTTGTTAGTAGCAGTTGTTATTCTAAATAGTTTTGTAATTGAATGTTGTAAGTTGTTATAATTTGATGCAATATATAGTTTATTGATATAAAGATGAATTGTTGGCTCAAATTGAAATAAAGATAAATGCTACCTGGGTCGTCATGAGCTCTCAATGGAGATATATTTTGCGACATTTTACTTAAGACTATAATGGGACGTCTATAACATGTTTTTTTGCGACATCATGCGACATCTAATGACAAAAGGCGACAAGGTTAGCGATGGCCAGCGACTGCTTGGGACGTGAAACACTATCGCAATTCCGTTATCGACATCATTCCCGTCGCTATAGCGACCGACAAGTATGTCGCAATTAACGACGCTACTTTTTGCGGCACAGCCTGACCGACAAGTATGTCGCAAACTCTGACGCAATGAGAAAATCCGTCGCTAACTCCATCGCTAACTCTGTAGCTAAATGATGAAATTCTTGTGGTTTGCACAACATGGTTGCACCAAATCACCATATTATGTTGTCAATATATAATAGATACAATATATAGTTATCTAAAAACATCAAGTAAACATAATCCATTTCACAAAACTCAACCTTGCATAAAAGGGGCAAAATCACTAGGTGGTATTAGGTTAACGGGTCTTAAAGTCAAACACACCTGCTTATAAAAGATCTGATCATGTTAGTGTAATTCTTCGTGATTTAAGATTTAACTTTGCTAAATAGGGTAGTAAAGTTTCACATGAAACAAACGTAACATTGCAATCTATTGACGACACAACTTAATTCTATAACATACACTTCATAAAATCTGTCAACAAAACATGTTATTAGTTGTCTACTTGATACAACACTAATAATACACATGTATCTTTAAAGGGCAAAGGCCAAAGAAAACTAATGTACTTATTCAAATTTTCTGGTATTCCTAGTGGACTTTAAAAAGGTCTAGTTAGACATGTATACATTCAAATTTTAGACAAAAATGAATAACTTTTAAGTGATTTGACTAAAATACCCTTTTGTCTTCAATCTTCATCTTCCTCATATTTATACCCAGATTCCGGTGACTATTTTCTGGGCAACACCATATTTTCTGGCGAATTGTTTTTTACAAAAAGGAATTTAATTGTCTGAAAAGATCATAGAAGAATTAAGAAATGGATAATGGCGTTTGCTGCTCATGGACGAGGTAAAAACCTAATTTTTGTCTGTGAGTTTTCACCTTAATTGTGTAAATCCAAACCTTTTTCTTATTTGTGGGGATTGTTCAGGTGCACGTGGTTCCTGCACACATGTTTCGTAAAGTTATTAGTATTACTAAATATCACTGTAAGCTTGGGCTCACTGGTATGCTTCCAAGTTTCCTAAGATGTTTGCATATGATTGTTTTATTAATATCTTGTCTGAGGTGGGACTTCTTATAAATTTGCAGCTACACTTGTGAGAGAGGATGAAAGGATTACGGATTTAAATTTTCTTATTGGTCCAAAGTTGTATGAGGCAAATTGGTTAGATCTGGTTAAGGGAGGATTTATTGCAAATGTCTAATGTACTGAAGTATGGTATCCAATGACAAAAGAGTTCTTTGCTGAATATTTAAAGAAGGAAAATTCCAAGAAGAAACATGTATATGATGCCATAGAAAATGGTTATGCTTTTTTAAATGTGTTGTGCTTACCGGAACTTCTCATGGACAATTTTGTAAAAAACAATTCGCCGGAAAATATAGTGTTGCCTAGAAAATAGTCGCCGGAATCTGGGTTTAAACTTGAGGAAGATGAAGATTGAAGACAAAAGGGTATTTTAGTCAAATCATGTAAAAAGTTAGTCATTTTGTTAAAAATTTAAATGTATACATGTTTGGGTGTACCTTTATAGACTTTACTAGGAACATCAGTAAATTTGGAAAAGTAAGTTAGTCATTTATAGCCTTTGCCCATCTTTAAATATATGAGGAATGCTAGAATCACAAACAAACTTTCACAAAAAGTTTTACAAAATGATTTGTCATGTAATTAGTGACCTTCTCAAAGTTACTTTTGAATTCTCACGTGCATCATATAATACAAATTATGAATCTTCTACTAAACTTTTTTTTTGGTTACTAAACTCTTCTTTGATAGAGCTAAAACTTACTTTTGGCTTTCATATGAAAATAACCCGTTAGGTGCCTATGTATCGTCCAACAATATGAAACATGCATTGCATCAGAGAGTAGGCGTTAGTATTTGACATAATCTTATACGCAAAAACTTGTAATTACTTTTTTTTTTAAAAAAAAATTTATCAAATAACAAGTGAAAATTTCATTAAAAATTATTATTTACATAGTAGGAGAAGGCAAACGAGCAACAAGCTGCGTCGTTAGCCCTTTTTGTATTGCAAAGCCAATTCTATTAAACATAACGTTTGCGGATCTAGATGTCATGACATTACTGTTCATAACACGTTAGACTCTGGTAAGTAGCTTCACCGCCTCAGGTGTAAGAAACCAAATGTATCAAAGGCGAAAGGACTAAACACGTGTTGATTTTTAATGCATGCGTTCTCGTGTTTTGCCACTTTGCACGAGGCGGCTTTCAAAGCAGCCTGACCCACTGTAAAACCCCAACTACTCAACCCCATGAGAGGAGAAACCCCGGTCAGATAAACGCATGCATGTTTCCCTCCAACCCACCCAAAAACCAAAACGTCAGCCGATCTGAGTGTGGATCTTCCATCTAATGGGTCAGTCAAGAAATTCACAGATGCCTCTTTCTTGGCAGAGATCTCGGCATGCCTGCATATATCAAAAAGGATGTCCCTAACCATATCATGTCGGTACTTAAAGCCTAGGAGCTCTTTACATTGAACAGTGATTTGATCTTAACTATATATATAAATAATAATTGCTTAATACATATATAGTATATAACTAAAAAAATCAAATAATAAGAAGAGTAAGTATTTCGTAAGGTTTTTAAGAAGATTACTTTTAACCAAAGTAAAATTCAAAACCTTCCCGAGTCGTATCCCGACGAGGCGTGAATTAAGAATCGTGATTAAGTTCATGATCGCGTGATTGAATGATCGAAGATTTGATTTGGGTTTGGATTCTATTTCTACTAAAAAAATGCAAAAACGGATCAAGGCAAGCGAAAAACTACAGCAATTAAGATTTAAACACGAAAACGATAACGGGAATCTAAAACCGAGCCTTAAAAACCTAAAACATCAAATTTTAACCCTAGAAATGCAAATTTAATTTATAAAAGTCCTAAATGATTAAAAATAATTTTAGAAAAAAGAATTATATTTTTTTGACTTTTATTTAATTTATTATGAATTAAAAACAGTTTTAATCTAAAAATATTATGAAAAATTTTAAACTAATTTATAAATTCTGAAAAAATCATGAAAAGTACCCTTAACTATTCTAATCCTAAGAAAAATAAATTGGGTTCAACAGCTTTTTGGAATAAGCTGTAAATAAGCTAAAAAGGGCTGAAAGGCTTAAATAGCAAAAAGTGTTTAAAAGGAAAGTAGTGTGAACGATTTACGAAAAAGACCCAAGGGCGAGTTGGTAGTGAGTGTGTGAGTTAAAGTCTTGGCTATGAGAAAGGGGAGGTCACAAGTTCGAACCCTGTGGCTTCCCTTTTTGTAAAACCCCCCTTTTTTACAAACTAAATAACAGAGAAAAATAAGCAACTTTGAAAAAAGGAACTTTTTCTGAAGCTTATAAATAAGCCAGAAATAAGTTGAAACAAAACTCAGTTTTAGCTCAAAATCTTAACAAATTTCAAGCAAAAGCCAAGTTATAGCCAAAAGCTCAAATAAGCTAACCAAAAGCTCAAAATGCTATCAAAAGCCTAAAGCTAAGCTAATTAAGCACTAAGGAACCAGAATTAAGCATAACAAATAAGCAGATTAAGCTAAAAGATAATAAGCAGTTTACAATATTTTTGGTTTTTAAGAGTTTTAAGGCTAAATGACTACTAGCAGCCCTATTTTTAAGCTAGTATAAGCTGTTTTAAGCCTCTGAAAAGCCCAAACAGATTTAGCTTATTAGCCAATAAGCTTGTGCCATGATTTTCAGGACCTAAAACAAACTATTACCAACTTAAATCTAGGATCAAAAGTAGGCTGTTGAAACTTTTAGCTAAGAACACTAAGAACAGTTTATGACAGATTATGGTATAACACAAAAACAAACACAGGCCTAAACTCATACTTTCTAGTGCATTATAGAACCATAAAAACAACACTAATAAGCAAATCCAAAGAAGCTAACATATAAGCTGATAGAATAAACTAAAAGTCCACATATTCAAAACACACATACAAAAAACTTTGAAAATGAGTTTTGACGCCTAAAAACTTATGAAAACTAAGTAAAAGCACTTAAATAAGCTTAACAAAGTTAGATTTTGAACCAAAGTGAGCTCAAACAGCATTAACTTAAGTTAATGATGCTTGACCCAAACACTCCCTTAAAACCTTTTAATTCATTTTTAGCTTATAACAGATTGTATTAAGCTGTGAAATACCAAAACAGATTAAGCATAAGATGATTTAACGACAAAAAGGCATCAAGAACTCAGAAATAAGCTCAGACCAATAAGCACAAGCAATTAAGCAGTTTAAAGCTCAAATAGGACAATTTATAAGAAAACAACATCTAAATGATTTCTAAGTATAAAACTGAATCAAAAGCAACAATAAGGCATAATTAGCATCAATAAGCAAATAATAAGCAGAAAATAAGTAGTTCAAATAAGCAAATAGTAAAATAAGCTAGAAAATAAAAAAGTGACTTACAGTTGCCTTTGCTCAAAACAAGGCTAACACATGCTCTTTTAAAGCTTGTCAACAAGCTCCAGCTTGTTTAAAACAAGCTGGTATGAGTCCAATAAGCCCATCCTTTTTTGGCTTATCATCCAAATAAGCTGAGGTAGTTTAGGGGTGGATTTTTGGTGAAATTTTCTTAAATACTTAAAGCTATGTAAAAGTCTAAATTTCTTTATTAAAACAGCTTAAACAAGAGCTTATCAAACATTTTTAAACATATTAATTCAATAACACAAGAAAAACAGATTTTAACATAAACACTTAAAATTTCATTAAACTTAAAAACGTTTATAATACTTAAAGAAAAGTTACAATAAGCTGAAAATACAATAAAACTTGATTAAACACTATTCTAAATTCTACCAAAAAAACTCTCCCCTAATGTGTGAAAACACACACTATTTAAAGCCGTCTTGAGAAGCTCTTGATCTTTGAGGTGTGTTTTTTTGTGTGAGTGCTCTCCAAACCATAAATCTGAGCCCTTGAATCTTTCATTGTGCTTCTTTAAATTGATCATAGCCCTTGATTTAGTCCCAACCAATCAATTGGCCTAGGATTGCCAACGTGGTTATCTTATCTTTGAAGAATAGGTTAAATTAGGTTTGTTGGGTTGTGGGAAAGAGGTTAAGAGGGTTTTGTCGTTTGATTGCAGGGTGGGACAATGACAAGGGTGATGAATAGTGACGTTTATTTTGCCGGGAAAGTGGTTTTGTTTATAACTATTTGATTTGGGTTAACGGGTGTTAAGGGTTGGGGACTAACGGTGTAAAGGTTTAGGACTAGGGGTGAAAAGGATAAAGGACTAATGGTGTAAACCTCAGGGACTAATGGTGTAATGAGTTAACGGGTGTATGGTTAAGTGTTTGTTGGGCTTATATTGATTGGTTTGGGCCGGTTTAGATTATGGGATTTAATACTTGGCACTTCTTTAGCTTATAAGGCTATTTAATGACAGAACAAGACAGGCTTACAGCATTCGGTGAATGTCCGGCCCCGACGTGCTCCATTAAATTGGCTGCGGGTTGGCCCCATTTACGATGCACGCATGTCCTTTGGCTTTGAATTTTTACGCTCTTTTTCATTCTCTCGACACCCCCCCCCCGAGTTCTAAGTTTTGTCGGTTTTTGGCTTCAATTTTCTGTCTTTTATGGATATCCCTTTCACCCTGCACAGTATACAAAACAAAACAAACATATATTTTGCATTTTATGTCCCATATTTTTGCATTATTGGTCTTTTTAGCCGTCAACAGACTCTTTAATTTAGGTCAAAAGTATGTGTTATTATCACTACCAAAATCCCCCATACTAAACTATTGTCGTGTCCTCACACAATGCTATAAGTAAACACTTTAGAAAACTAAGAGTCTTAATTCCCCACGACTAATTACCTCAAAAAGTAGCTAAGTGTTCATCATAAGGAATTAAGAACTCAATAGCTTTGAAAAGCCCCATTTTGACCATTTTACAAATCTAAACTAATTACCACACATATTTTTTATATTTTTCCTTTTTCTTTTTCTAACTAGAATGTCTAGACTTTTGTTATTTTCATAACCTTTAGGGTCATAGAACAAGAAGCACTTCAATCCTAAAATGCCCAAAAGGATAAATTCATCGTCCTCGATTTTTTCACTTGTCCCAAATCTAGCTTAAAAACGAAATCACCGTTAAATATAAGTTAAGATGCTAACACTACTCATACTTTTAACTTGTGAAACTTTTTACTCCCGGCAATTATTATATCTTAGGTGAATGTGCTTATTTCGAATTTCAACCATGGATCAACCTTTTTAAGATAGTTGCAATATTTCTATGCTTCACGTTCCACCCAAGAATTATGATTTTGAAGGCGAGATCATTCCATGTAGAGACTTTCTTCTCGGCAAATCCCAGCCGAGACCGGCTTAGGTGACCAGGCTTTTGACACCCCACAGAGAATAGTATCAGAACTCACGGACCTTCGGTTTCAAAAACTCTTAGGCTTCCTGTTAAATAAACAATTCATTTAGAAAAATCACAACTTAAACGAAATAGTCTTAGTTCAAAAGCATATTTAAATTTTAAAAAAAAATTTACCTATATTTATTAAATCACATATATTACACTTAATATAATTATACATCCTTTAAACGAAGGAAATCCTCGACCTTTTTGAAGGCTGCAACATCGGTTGTGAGCCGGCAAGATGCAGTAAACTTTTATCAGTCTCGGATTATTATTCTTACTATGGGCCTTCTTTTGAAGACTGTCATATCGGTTGTGAGCCGGCAAGAGGCAGTAGACTTTTATCAGCCCACAATTTTTATTATTATTATTATTACCTCATTTTCATTTTTTTAATCTTTTTTTTACACTTTATATTACCACGATATAGAGAAAATTTCTTTTTAGAAAATTTAAGTATAAATTTGAACTAAAACTAAATAAATTATTGTTATCGACTACATTAAAAAAAACGTTGATTTAAGTTTAATTTTCGAAAAGAGCACGTATTATTAGTCCGGTTAGAAGCTTCAGGGAGGAAAAGCCACAAATTACACTTATGAGCTCTTAAGATTTTCAACTAATCCTTTCTTAGCATCTAACTCATAATTAACTCTATCATTTCTCGTTCTTTGCAAATTTATAATATTTAATAAAAAGATCCGCGAATGCTTAGTCAAATAAACTAGCTTAGACAAGTTTATAAAGGTTAAGGGACAAAGCTAAGAGCTCAACACGCTCGATCGAGTCAAAATTTATTCTTATTCTACCCAGCAGGAAAGTCAAACATTGTGACAAAACACTTATTTTATTTTTGAAAATTTTTAAATTTTTTCATTTTTTTGGTATTTTGGTGGTAAAAACGGGATTACGTGAAAACAACGACTGCAGGCACAATCAAATCGATAGATCCCCCCATACTAGAACTGGACATTGTCCTCAATGTTTTAAGAAGGGTCTCTACGTAAATCTAAATCCATTTATTAAGTATGCTCAAAGATAAACGTTAGTCGATAAGATTTAGGATATTGGATTCCCATAATCATGCTAAGGATTGAAGCTCGAGTGAACGAAGGACAAAACCACGAGCACGAGAGTCTTCAAAATCCAGGGCAATCCTGGACATACAACACAAGCCACCAAAAACACGGAAAATGGAAGAGGCGAGCCTCCTCACGTCACACTTATTAGAAATAAAACTAAAAGGATAAGCATGGGTTGCCACCCACGAAGCGCTTATTTTTGTTAACCAAGTCTTGAGCCTGACTCGGTCCCCCATACTAGAGCTGGTTAAGGAGGATAGAAATGGAGAAAAGGAACATCCAAGATAGGAATGTCCTCTCCATAGATCATCATCGGGCTTTCAGAAAAATAAATGATCAGAAAAGCTTTAAAGCCACGATGAGATGGAAGATGAGGAGATTTCTCCTCATTAAAAGCAAGAATACCAGGATTGAAAACTTTGTCCTTATTTTCAGATGAAAATGAAAGCAAAGTGTCAATCACTGGAGAAAGGGTGGGAAGGGTAGGTAAAACATTAGGCATATGAATATAAAGTTCTCTTGTCGAATTATCAGAAATATCATCCACCACTTTTGTTGTTAAAACTCCCGTATCGGGCTCAATATCAAAGTGAACATCATCATTTGGAGGTTTTTTAGGAGAACGAGGAGATGATGGAACATTATAAAAATCAACGTGAAATGATTCATACTCAAGAAGGGAAATAGAATCATCATTAAGTAATTCTTCAAGAAAAAGAACACCCCCTCCGAGTCATACTCGTCATTCTCAATACCCGATGGTATCGAGTCATCCGGAGTAAGAAATATATCGATCTCCTCCATAAGAGAGTCACTATCCTCGACGGGGATAGGAGATGGGGAGAAAGATTCGATAATAGCATCAAGAATCTTAGAATTAAGTTCTTCCGGAGAGTGAGGAGATGAATCATCATTTAATAATTTTTCAATTAGACGAATATCTTCTTTCGGATCAAAATCGGCTTCAACAATTCCCGGTGGAATTGGACGATAGGAGCGAGTTCACTGACGAACTCCTCGATAAGAAAAATTATCGAATTAGCACGATTAAGCAAAGATTGTACTGAATTGGGTATGGCATCTAATTGAACAATTTCTTTTCCCTTTGGAATAGAAACGATATCATCTAAACCCTTATTCTTAGAAGAAGAATCATCACAAACTGGCACATCACACTCACTTTTGTAATCAGATAAATCCTCGCATACTTGAATTGCATTTTAGGGCGTTTCATCTCCTTGCGAGATTTTGCCTTGACGTTTACAAGCGTCAACACCGTTATGAAAGTCTTTTTCCTATGGGGTGCATGCGCGTAAATAGGTTCGGCAATAAATTCGGAGAATACAAAGACTCTTTTTAGTGGGTAGTTGCGTAACCATTGATGTCCCCCGGTGGGTATTGTTAGGCAAGCCGTGTGAGGATATCAATGGCTTCTTGGCCATGAACACATCGTCTAATCACTTGATCCGCACAATTTACTCTAACACAAGTAGGGTCGTCCAAAAGTATGCTTTACATCCTTTAAAAGGATTTTTTTTCTTTTGTTTGGGAAGACATCCCTTTCAACTATAAAATTCACCGCATGTTCGTTTGAAATGTCTGGCAAACATGAGGTACGCGAAAATCCACTAGAAAGGTAACCATTACTCCAAGAGTTCGAGAGGAACATGCTTCGTAATTTCCTTGGTTTACGGAGATACATCTTGGTGGGGATTTTCAAGTCTTGATAAGTGGTCGGCCGCGAGATTCTTCGCTCCTTTTTTATCACGAATGTGCAATAAATGCTCAGTGTAGGTGAGAATCCACCGGAGCAATACGGTTTAGCATTCTTGATGGCAAGAAGATATTTGATGAGCCGAGTGGTCCTATACACTCATGTCATCGGACAATGACTTAAAAAGCTGGGAATTTCTCAAAAGCATACCTACGGCTAATAACTCTTTCTCGTCATTAGGTGTTAATATGATTGAGCATCCGCATGGTCTTACTAGCATAGTATATAGGTTGAAAATGTTTGGTCTAATGTGGCCCCCAAGACTGCACTACCGCGTTAATCATAGCATAACATAAAATTTTGAATGTGGTATGGTCCCAATCCGGGGGACACTACAAAATCGAAGACTTCGGTCTAAACTTCTTCTTAAGTATATTAAATGATTCAACACATTCTTTTAAGAAGATGAAAGGGGTGTTTTTTTCAAGAAGATGGGTCATCGGCCGGGCGATTTTAGAAAAATCTTGAATAAATCGACGATAGAACCTGTACGTGACTAAAAAACTTCGATATGCCTTTAACGGACAGTCGGAATGAGGGAGGTTTAGCTATAACTCAACTTTAGCTTTGTCGACCTCTTAATCTCGAACTTTGAAATTTATGTCTAGACAATGCCTTCTTTTTACCATAAAAGGCATTTATTTTCAATTTTGTTACTAAATTAGTGTCTTCGCAAACGTTTGAGCATTTTGTCTAAATGGGAGAGGCATGAAGAGAAAGAATCCCCGAAGACCGAGAAATCGTCCATAAAGACCTCCATTGTTTCCTCGATCATGTCATGGAAAATGGCCATTATGTACCTTTGGAACGTGCCTGGAGCATTACAAAAGCCGAAAGGCATGCGTCGGTAGACAAACGTCCCATAAGGGCAAGTTAAGGTGGTCTTCTCTTGGTCTTGTGGGTCAATTGGGATTTGAAAATATCTTGAGAAACCATCTAGAAAACAGTAGTATTCGTTTCCCGCGAGTCTTTCAAACATTTGGTCCATAAATGGTAACGGGAAATAATCTTTACGAGTGGCATCACTTTAACTGTGGTTATTCAATGCATTACACGCTCATCCCGTAAACTAATCGAAGGAGGTAATCACTCATTATTCATTCATTTTTCAATTACCGGTATTATTACCGCCCTTTTTGGGCACACAATGAACGGGGCTCACCCACGGGCTATCGGAGATAGGGTAAATCAATTCGGCATCAAGAGTTTGGATTATACTCCTTTGTTTGTAACCTCATGAATTTTTGGTTCACCAGTCTTTGTCATGTTGAATTTCAGTTTAGAGTCATCCTCCATTAATCTTTTTGTGAGTACAAAATTGAGGGTCTCAATGCTTACTTAATATCGTCGGAGATTTTCTAAAGCGTTGGCATGACTTGGTGACTTAAAACCTTTAGTATTTCGGACCTTCGTCATCTTCTTTTAAGTTTTTAGCAATTTATGACGGGTAGTTATCGGTACTTTCCAAATATGTCTATACTTAGATGAGAAGGTTGATCTTGAGCTCAGCTTTGGAGGATCATCATTAAAGATTTTTACGAATTTTTAAAGTTCCTCAACATGAAGTCTTTCGGAGGAAGAAGAGATGATGGATCATCGTTTAATAACTTCTCGAGTAGGAATAAAGGTCTCCCTACGGATCAAAGTCGTCATCATCAATTCTCGGTGGAATTGAATCATTAGTAAGACAAGCTTCGATTTCTTCCAAAATGAAGTCACCTTCCTCAAAAGGAGTGAGAGAGGGGGAAGAAGTAGAAAGGATATGATCTAAAGACGGAGTAAAATTGCCACTCGTAGAACTATCCGAGAATCCGAGCACTTATTGAGCATACTCCTTACAAGCTACGTCGATGACATCGATTCGATTAATCGACACATCATCATTGTAAGAGTATCTCGAAGTAGCAGTTGGACCAACTTTTAAAGGTTATGCTTCTCATCTCAACTCAGGAGAGTTAATTCCTTCACCGTAAACATCAATCCAAAGGCAGTTGCCATCCCTTAAAAAAGGGTTTTTCTCCCGAGAATTAAAGGAACCCGAGGATCGACAACATAATCAACGACTACGAAGTCGGTCAGAAAATGGAACTTTCCTAACAAAGACATCTTTGGCAATACCAGATGGACTAGTAGTCGATCGGTCTGCAAGTTCAAGAATCATTTGAGTAGGAGTAAGTTCGGGGAGTAAGAGATATTCTTCCATATGGAAAGAGGCATCAAGTTGATGTTTGCACCAAGATTGCCCAAGGCTAAGCATTCAACTAACTCCGGAAAAAATCACAAGAATATGAACTGTCGGGGTCTCCAAGTTTTTCGGGCAAATTTTTAGGATAACCACCGAACATTTCTCATTCACTGTGTTTTGGCAAAGTCCACACAATTTTTCTTTTGTTATTAAGGAGACTTTTAAACATGAAGCAAAATTTCGGCAAATGTAGAAGAGATCCGCGAAACTGAGCTAGAAACTTGTAATTCCCTAAAGATTTCAACAAAATTCGAAGCTAGATTATCATCTTTTTCACGGAGATTTTGTTTGCTGGATCTCGAAGGATAAGGTATAGATGGTTTAAGCTTAGGAGCAACAACGGGCTCATCAATGGGAGCTTGAATTTGGACTACCGGAGGTTGGTTGGTTTTCGGTACTCGATCACGTATCCTTTGTCACCTCGGAGTTCCCCATTCTACCACCTGGAAGAGGTAGAATTGGAGGTCCATCATAATAAATTACACTTCGGGTGGTGATTGCTTTCAAGTCAACTCTCGGGTTAGCTACGGTGTTGCTAGGAAGTGAACCGTACCGAAGAAGAAGCGGTATTCATTTGGAAAAAAACTAGATCTTATTCTTAAGTCATTGTTTAATTGGAATTTGAAGATTTGTATTTTGAATTTTGCTCATTTCATTCTCAATTATTTTTCAACATTAGATTTATTTGATTTTGCATAGCTTTCATATTAGCATCATTTATCTTCTTGTAATTTGACAATTCATTCGAAGTAGCAACTTGAGTTTGCTGAATCAGAGCTTGATAACTCGGATTTTCCTTGATTGTTTTCTCTAGTTTTGTTTGTAACCTTTTGATTGCTACCGGGTTTTTGTTTATTTTGTACATTCGGTGTTGAGCAAACCGGGTGGGGAATTGGTTAGACTACACTCAAAGGACGGTATCGATATTTACCTGATTATAGTTTACTGCGGCTGCTGAAACATATCCTTGAATATTATCTTGATATTTTGGAAAAACGTTGCCATCGGTGGCAAGACATTGGTGGTAAGGATGCGGACCACCACAAGTAACACAAATTTCCTCAACCGCTTTTACGAAGGCTCTGATACCAATTGTGAAACCACGATCTAACCCATCTAGGATATAATAACACTGATTGAAACACGCAGCGGAATAATAAAGATCACAATCAATGTTATGAACAAGGTTTACTTTATTCATAAAACACTAATAAACTAACTAGTACATAGATGATTCATGACTCATCTATGACTATCTAACTATTACAAAGCACACACACCTTTTAGACGACTCTCATTAGAGAGCTCTATGATTTCTGGATCCGAATACTAGACGCCTACCCTTCTTTATATACTAGAGAGGTTAGGGTTTACAAGACAAGATAAGAACAAGTAAGATTAGGAAACAATAAATCAGCATTAAATACTATTTGACTACTCTTCAATCAACATTAATGTTTAATCTTCAATCAGCATTAATGTTGATCTTTATCTTTAAAATCTTCCATCTTTTGTTCTTTTGATATTTTGTCTTGTAGGTCCTCCATCTTTAACATGTTTTGTCATAATCAACTCAAATTATAATTCCCAACAATCTTCCCCTAGTTGATAATGACAAAACTCATAAAAAAGTCATAAGCACAAGCTTCCCCTGAAGCTAATAAAGATGAAGACTTCACTTTAATCCATGCACTCTTCCCCTTTTTGTCATATCAAATAGGGATCTTCTGAAAATGAGCAACTTCCCCTCAAATAGTGCATGTAGTGAATCTTGAACTCAGTAGGCTCCAAGTAGTGATCAATGATGAAGAAAAACGAATAATACGAATTTGTTGAAGAAGTTGAATTTCCCAAACTTGTGTCTTATATCCTGTTTATCCACATGACGTCGAGTCTCATACCTGCTATGTATAAGTAGACCTATGTCTCTTGACAAAATCCTCATTCCTCTATTAAATGAGACACTGAGCACAATAACGTAACTCCTTAAAGTGATAGCAAATGTACGTAGTAAGCATCATAAGGTAGATCGTACACCTTTGCTAGATTCATCAAGTCTTCGTCACCGCCTTATAATCACGAACAAGTTATCTTAAAGGTGACCACTCCTTTAAGATATGATAAGAACACAAAACCTGTGAAAATCAACTACAACATCAAATAAGTAATAGTCAAATGTCTTCTTCAAATAATCTCCAAAACGAGCCATAAACGTCATCATCGTTCAAGATCTAAACGCGTCCAAAACCCAAAATGTGTGTGTCATCCAATATCGGCCAACGCTAGCGGTATAAACTAGCTATATCAGACAACGCTAGCAGACTTAACTGAGTAATGCTAGCTGTATTAACAACCAAACCAAAACAGCAACACTTTTTCTTGCATGGCATATTAGGGTTTGTTGGAACCCTAATATTAGTGTATATCTGCTGCTACCAAAAACCATAAAATATACACGAATAAAACCTTGTATCAAACCCTAGATCAAGAGCAACCTGCTCTGATACCAATTGTGAAACCACGATCTAACCCATCTAGGATATAATAACACTGATTGAAACACGCAGCGGAATAATAAAGATCACAATCAATGTTATGAACAAGGTTTACTTTATTCATAAAACACTAATAAACTAACTAGTACATAGATGATTCATGACTCATCTATGACTATCTAACTATTTCAAAGCACACACACCTTTTAGACGACTCTCATTAGAGAGCTTTATGATTTCTGGATGCCGAATACTAGACGCCTACCCCTCTTTATATACTAGAGGGGTTAGGGTTTACAAGACAAGATAAGAACAAGTAAGATTAGGAAACAATAAATCAGCATTAAATACTATTTGACTAATCTTCAATCAGCATTAATGTTTAATCTTCAATCAGCATTAATGTTGATCTTTATCTTCAAAATCTTCCATCTTTTGTTTTTTGATATTTTGTCTTGTAGGTCCTCTATCTTTAACATGTTTTATCATAATCAACTCAAATTATAAATCCCAACAAGCCTCGAGTTTTGCCTGTTTAAAATCAAGAAAATCATCTCTACATTTATTCAATTCAAAAACAAGTTTGTTATATTTTGATAACAAGTCTAATCTTTGCTCTTTAACAAACTTAAGGTCAATGTTAATGTAATTTTGTCAATCAGCATCTTCATCAATAAATAAAAGAATGTTTACCGTTCTCATGGTAATGTCAATCCATTTACCATTTTTAGTATGGTTCTTTCCAACAGCAAGTTCATCATTAGCAAGAGCCATCAACACCTTGACTTGTGTCATCATTAGCAAGTTCCTCATCCCAGTTAAACGTTTCAGCTACCAGACCTTTTTTTAGACTGAAAAGGTTTTGGAGACTGAGTAGTAGAAGGACTAGCCTTAAGAAGTGCAAGTTTGGCTTTCACCTTTTTGTACTCAGTCTTGTTATCTTTTTGAATTTTTGGTTCATTTTGACTACTCTAAACTTGTTGTAAAGACTGAATGAGTTTAGATGTAAACTTATGTTGAAAACCACTAGACACTAAAGAAGAGTTTGACACTAATGATTTATAAGAGGGTTATGACGTTTTTGAAAAACAATCTCTTGCAAAATGGCCTTTTTTACCACATTTAAAACACTCAGTGTTTTCATTTGCTTTTTAACTAGAAAAATTGTTTCTCCTTTTGATAAAATGTTTTAACCCAGCCAGAAGGGCTCTCTCATTAAACTAATATCTAAATCCCTTAGATATTCCTCATTAGTTTGTTTATCAACTTCATCATCAGAATTTTCTTGAAAATCCTAAACTACATTGTTAGAAAAGAAGGCAATTGATATAGGAGTAGTTGAGGGTGCAGTTATGAGGGTCTTTTTAAACTCAGGGTATCTCTTTGAGATTAGGTTGTCTTCATAGACAAACCTCACATAAATGTCATCAAGGTCAAGGGTCTGAGTATGATTGCCATTTCTTAGTCCTTGAGAGAAGCTAAGACACTTCTCAGGGAGACTGTTCACGAAACACACATTGATTTTGTGTTTAGATAGTGTTACACCATCATTTGAAAGCTCATTGAGTAAGGTCTTGTATCGGGTATAGGACTGAGAGAGACATTCAGAGGGTTTAGCTCTAAAGGTATTATCCTCAAGTTTCAGATCCATGATCTTGTTTTCCTTGGTATTTGAGGGGCCCTCAAAGCTGTGAACCAAATCAGTCCATGTTTCTTTAGTTGTAGCATAGCTAATGACTGGCTCTATTATAT